>QFEU01002766.1:16741-31419 GCA_003316345.1 Tricholoma terreum
TATTGATGAGGTGCATGTGCGACCATACCAGCCCACATGTACCAACATCCTGGTTCGACTTTCCAGGCCAAAAGGCAACCCCTTTTTTTGCACAGTCTGAAAGAGTCAACTCGCGGGCCTGGTACCGCTTCGTCCTTGTCAGCGAAAACTTGACATGACACGGGTGTACTTCGGAATATACTTTTCTGTGACCAATGAGTGGGAGTATCGAAAGGCAAACAAGCACGTGGTAACGCACGGTAATGATATGGCAGCGATTTCCTCAATACACGTCCCCTCGAATGTGACATCATATGTGGAGAATAAACCCACTTGAAAACAGTCACGCATTTCCAGGGTCCCACCCGTGACAAAACTCTGCGGCGAGGGCCACCAGGCAAAACCCCCCTTATTTGCACATTCTTGAATGGTCACTGACCCAGATTGAACCCTGAATCGCTTCCTAGGTTCCGCAATATGGAGGTCACAGGGAAATCCTGGAGATGGCCTAGTATAAAGATAGGCAAAATGAGAGTCTCTGAGAAATTAGAGGTAAGCCAGAGGGATATAAGCACACAATGATGATTGATCCGCCCGGCGTATGAGGCCTTCCTGCCTGTTGGTAAGGGTATCGTTCGACACAAGAGGGTATGCCAGGGATGGTGTAACGAAGGAAGCCAGTTGGGTTACTATAAGAACTAAAAGCATGGGGGAGAGATAACTTGAACGGCACATGAATGGTGGACGACGAAGAACCAGCTTCATGCATCACGAATTGCTCAGGGGATGACGGTCTGTTATACCTATCTTGTGGTGTTTGCGTTTCATGTGCACACATGTGCTTCACATCTTTAATTTTTGTAAAGGTTACCACGTTACCACAATGACAGCCAAATGATGGATCTCACCCAGGAGTAGCGGTTGGGCCTCAGTCCGGTGGTCACCCAAGTTAGCACAACACGATGTGACCAGCCCGTGTAGTGGGATGCTATTCACCTAGCACTTTCTTCGTAACATGTGGTTTTCGGGAGTACTAAAGAGAAACCACTTTCCTTTCAAACGGGCTGAGTATGCTAACGAACCCCCGCATAACCCTCTGCAAACTGCTCCTTCCATACATTTGTGGAATATGCTGTGGACTGACGTGTAGAATAGACAGCTAAATCTCGTCCCCGTTCTTCAGTCCGATTCTGCCCAACGAGTCATGCCATAATTCGGAACCACTGAACATGAACCTCGAAATCCCAGCTATCTGATTATCAAGGTTGTGGGTTCGTTGAGGATGGCTGGCTACTCTCGAACAAAGAATAATTATTCAACCAGGCTGCAAAGAACTTAGACCCATCTCCTCAGCCCGTCGAAGTGTGAAACTATGCTATCGTCCTATACCCTGAGCCCCTCCGACTTCAGCACTAAAATCGGTTTAAGATGTGTATAAATTTGTAGGGCCAGGAGTGTGTACCTTGCGTTTTGTACCAATTCTCATGTATAGCTACGTCATACACGTAACAGTCTCCAGGACGGTCGGCGACTCCAACCGGGTGTATAGAGAAGTGCAGCGGGACACATATATCTTTGGTTTGCCAAGCGAATTTTTTTATTGCTCGCCAAGCCACTGCGTTGGTCATTTGGTTGCAAGCCGAAAGTCCCACATCCTTCACCAAATGATAACCCGGCGAAAGCGAGGAGATGAAACCGTCCGCACAGGGGTGTTTCCCCTTATTAAGGCCGCCGCTGTATAACATGGGAACTAAATGACCACAATCCTCTCAGACAGACATGATGCACCCACATAGGAACATGAGGACCAACAAAGCACGTTCCGTGTATCTGACCTTCATTACTAAGGAGGCGCATGTTACGCCACACGAGCCCACACGTAGCAGCATCCTCCGATTCAGCCCAAAATGCAACCCCTGTTTTTGCGCATTCCGAAAGAATCACCTCCTCGAACTTGTATTGTTTCGTGCGTGCCAGCGAAAACTTGACATGACATGGATGTACCTCTTTATACGCAACTCTGTGATCAATGAATGAATCGACAGACAAACAAACACATAGTACTAACGCACGTTAGTGATGTGGCGACGACCTCCTCAATACAGGTCCCTCGAATGTTCAGGACTTCTTTAGCCGCAGATTTCGGAGGGGGTATATGCATGCCCACTCGAATACAAGTCTCCCTTTCCATTTTGACGAGCGATGGCCACCAGGCAAACCCCCCGTTATTCGTACATTCTCGAATGGTCATTGGCTGCCCAGGTCGAACCCTGAGTCGCTTCCTAGCTCCTGCAATATCGAGCTTACAGGGGAATCCTGGAGAAGCCCTAGTAGAAAGACAGGCAAGATGGATGTCTCTGGGAAGTAAACCAGAGGGATATAAGCGCACAAAGATGATTGGCCCGAGGGATCCGTCCGGCGTACCAGGCCTTCCTGCCTGTTGCCAAGGGTATCGTTCAACACAAGAGGGTATGCCAGGGATGGTGTAACGAAAGAAACCAGTTGAATTACTATCAGAACTAAAAAGATTGGGGAGAGATTATGGAACATGACTAGTGGACAACGATTGCGATGAAGAACCAGCTTCATGCAATCACGAACTGCTCGGGGGATGACGGTCTTTTGTATAGCAATTTATACTCATCTCGAGGTGTTTGCGTTTCATGTGCGCATACATATATGAAATTACCAAGGAAGATGCTATCAATTAGCGGACGCGTGACACTGATATTGTGCTTATGCCATGATTCAGTATTTGCGCCACAAGTTAGCGCCGCCAAAACAATGAATTCAATTCAATAAAGGGCCGTGCCCTGGATCTCGATTAAGCTATTATATCGAGAGATGATCTGTGGGTAATGAGCATGAAAGAATACAACGAAAGGAGGTATAAACGAGGGTATGAAAGAAAGAAAGGCGCCCATTCCAAATCGAAAAGCCCATATCTCTCCTTTCAAAAAAAAACTGGCTTGTTCACAACTCCCCCTCAACCAGGCTTTCTGCAAACTGTTCCATCCTCACGATGCGGAACATACCACTCCGTCCCCACTCGCTTCCCTCCCCAAACTCCCTCCTCCACGCTCGACCTAAACATCAATCAATCATCAGTGAACGAGAGGGAAAAAAAGAAGAGAACGACACTCACTCAACCCCTCCTCCCATGCATACAGCTCCACTTTCCATCCTCGCCTCAATGCAGTCCTGACAGGTCCTAAAAGTAGTACCCACAGAGGTCAACCAACCACGGACACACACCGACAGGGAAGAACAAACCTAAAAACCCATCCTCACTAAACTGACCTACATTCCCATCCCCAGTAGCCAACACGATCGTCGCTCCCTCTGGTACATCATCCGTCGCCGCCAACGCCTGATGCAACTTCAACTGCAACAGCTCATCCACACCCTGCTCGCGATACCGTACCCTCTTGCCCGAAACAGGGCTATCATGACTACCAAGCTGGTATTGGTGGTGGTGGTGGTGGTGACTTTGAGTAGTGGTGAGAAGTGGGGCAGATCCAGGGGGAGATAATATGTTAGTCAAAGACGAAGAGCTCTCCGGGAAAGTTAACGAGGACCGAGATGCCTTTACAGCTTCTCCAGCACTCGCACTCGCACTAGCGCTCTCAGTACTAGTGCTCCATGAGACACGTCTCGCGTGCGTCTTGAGTTTGTTGGGGCTATCACCACTTCCACTTGCAGTTCCCATACTTGCTCCACGTCTATGATGATGGTGGCGCTCGCGGTCCATCCCGTCGCCTATAATACATGTCCATCAGACACCGGAACAGTGCAAGAAACAAACGACCGACGAACCTAGATCAGGGACCCTCATGTACACCCTTACTTCATAACCTAACCGCTCCATCGTGTCCATCGGCTGATATAAAGGACTGGAAGTCACGAGGACACGACCTATACATAAATTATATCAGTAAAAACTCTTAGATGAAGAGCAAAAGGCACACATACGAGTGATGGGTCTCCCCCGCTCCAATATAAGTGCTAACGCAATATGCGAAAGTCGTGGTGCCTGCCTTTTCTGTGTCTTCTTCTCACTCTCCTCCTCCTCGTCGTCATCATCCTCATATACCCCATCACCAAGCCTCGGACCCAAATCATAACCTTCCTTCCCAGCCCCAGTCGATGATAATAATGACTTGTCGTCCGCAAATACAGATTTAGAAGAATGAGACTCAGATGCTCCCATAGATTTAGACCGCGATAAATAGCTTGATTTCGATTTTGCTTTCAATTTAAGCGCGCCACTCCCAGGCCCGTTGACAGATTGAGAAGGACCTTGCCGATGAACACCAACACCCGACCCAGACGCACCCGACACACCACCTAATCCCCTGAGAGCGCGTCCAGCAGTAGCAAACGAAGGTAACGGAATCGGAGTTTTATGATGATACTCCCGAGGCGTGGACACAGGCATAGTGGTTGACGTCTTCTCATCCATTGATGTAGACCTCCCCTTCTCCTTCCCTAACATAGGCGTACCGCCAATGTTACCACGCACACCCCCACTCCCGTGCCTTTGCTGATCACCCCCACCCTCGCCCTCACCACACTCCACCACCACCGCCCCCACACCGCTCGTATTTGGGGGCTTCAGCTTTGGTGGTTTCGGTTTCGATGTCCTACTCTCTTTCCCTTTATCATCGGATTTATCACCAGAGATTATGGTCTTCCTAGGAGGATGCCGCTTCAGATATGACAACAACCCGATTAATATATTCGAGCTAAATTGAAAAGAGTGCACACATCAACAAAAAGAAGAAGAAAAGAAGAGAAAAACTCAACTGATCGACAAAAACATGTATCAGCGGGTCCTCCCGTCCATCCACCACCTCTCTCTCAGCATCTCGTCCACGTACGTCCGACACCAACATATCCCCATCCCCATCTTCGTCATCTTCATCTTCATCCCCATCACTCAGACTCCCCACCCCCACCCTCTCCTTCATGTTCTTTCTCCCCTTCCCCTTCCCATGAACCCTACCCACCCCCAACCTCTCCTCCACCTCACCTAGCCCAACCACATCCTCAGGGAATACACCCTTCAACACACCAGCCAACTCCAACAGACGCGTGCGTCTGCGACTGGGTCTGCGTTCCGTCATCGTACCACCTCGACCCTCACGTACACCTACGCCTACACCCACATCTGCACTTCCAAGAACAGGTGTCGACCGAGAATGTGCGAGAATCTTGTATGGCATCGGTATAATCGAGATGCCCCTCACTTTTCCTCTTCCTTTCCCTGTGCCCTTGGTAGAATTGGAATCGTCTACGGCGTTGACAAGAGTTGTGTTGATGATAATGTTGGGTCTGGTCTTTGATTGCGTGCGTGTTTGAAGTTGAGATGCGGGTGTGGATTTAGTTTTGGATTTGGATTTAGATTTAGATTTGGGTTGGAGTGATGAAGTAGACTCCACAGCAGTAGTCGTAGTAGTAGTAGCAGAAGAATCATACGCATATAGGACGCCTTTGGTCTTTCGAGCTGTCACTGTAGGTGTCGAATGACGAGATGAAGAGCCCTTTATCGTCGACGGCTCAACCTCCTCCTCCTCCCCGTCGTCCCCCCGAGGAACAGTTGCAGGACCTTCCTCCGTAATAGATAATCGTTCTTCACCCGCAAGGGCGTGGGAGCGCTTGCATACCCTACGCCTTCTCCGGTGGGGCAGTGGTTCTATCCGACTCGGCGTGTGTTAGTTATGGAATGGATGAAAAGGAGGAGACAAAGAAGTAGGAAAAGGTACATACCTCTAACACGCCTCCACTTACGCTCCCCCTCTCCCACCCCCACACCATGCCGCGCACTCCACCTCGCACGTTCGCGTTCAGCAGCTATAAAGCTTAGTGCTCCGTCAAGATATCCCAATGAAGGCTCTGCATCGGCGTCGAGGTCGGTGCCCGTATCCAACTCTATTCCGATTCCAATGTCAACGTCCAGATCGAGGTCGGGGTCGTCCCCAGTGCTTATCAGGATTTGATGACCGTACCCATGATCGTCGTCTATGGTAGGGGAATAGATAGAGGGCTGTGTACACCGCAAAGAGCCGACACTGGCGGGGTGTGTATCGTCGCAGTCATCTTCCTCTTCCCTGTCACCGTCGTCTGCAATTTCAACAGTTAGGGCACCCTCTGTGTCATCTTCTTCGTCTTCGTCCTCGTCTTCGTCTTCATCTTCATCCTCAGTCTGACTCGTACCCTCAGAATCCTCACTATCACTCCCAAAACTACCAGTGTTTGTCCTCCCTTGACTCAGGGTACTATGCAAATAGCCAGCAATCGGACGCTGATTCCACACGGTCGACCGAACAGCCATTGTACTAGGTCTGGCACTACCGTCAAAGTTTGTCTCTGAAATGGGGTGTCGTTGGCGAGAGTGATGTTGGGGGATACGAGGGTACGGTTGGAGGTGTACCCATTCACGGAGAACGGTATTGAATGCGCCAAGGTCGGGGAGGTCGTCTGAGGTGTAGTGGGATGCGGAGGAGGATATTGTGCGTGGGGAGAAGGGGGAGGCGGGTGCGGGTGAAAGGATGGTGGTGGCTGTTGAGAACGATGAGGGCATTCAAAGCTAATTAGCGCTAACTACTTATTCAAAAGTCGACAGCAAGTTGACAGCATGGCTACAAATGTCACATTCTGTCACATCGAGTCATGCCTATGTTATCTTCTGCACTCACCACCCCGGTGTGCCAACTCGCACTACCCGCTCAAGCTGATCCGAATCATATTCTTCTTCTGCTCACACCCCTCGCCTCCCTAGCTATTACCCCGCTCAACGTCAACTTCAACTCGTCCAATGCTACCCCCAATCCCCAAGACTGCACCCCACTAATCCAACCGAATATCCGCACCAACAACCTCAAAAACAAAGGCTAGTCATTCTAACCCACGCCAGCTGTTCCTTTGCCACGACTTGCCAGTCCCAGTCCTACAAGCGCGTAATTATGAGCGACGCCGCAGCATACAAGGGAGAGTATATCACTATCGTATGTGGAGACGGTACTTGGGGATCGTATAGAGCTGAGAATGGGACGAAGACCTGTTTGTTACCTTTCGGTGAGAGCGCGGTTATTGTTTTTGCGTTAAGCTGGATGACGGTGTAGGGAAAATAGATGCATTCAAGACTAGAGTCGCCGAGCAGGTGCTACACTTGGAATATTCCCTTCGGTGATCATTATGCGTTGGATGCAATATGAAGTTGCCTGGCTGCCTTTCTGTGTCTGTTCTTGTACCGTATCTTGCTGCCAACGCCACCCGGGAAGATACTTGCGTTCTACTCTCACTTGCATTTAGGCCGAGGTATCCGAGGAAGCGATGAAATGAGCGGTGAGCGCATCCATTTCGTTACTTGCGTTGTGTCGCCTTTAAGTTATCAACCAATCCCCTGGTACAATAAAATTTAAATGACATCGCGAGTGCCAGAGCCCTTGGATAAGGACAACACCACGTTCAATGCGGGAACATCAGGCTGCCAGTGGGGCGCTCGATGACACTGCAATGCTCGATCGAGGGTGCAAATCTTACGTGGGGTGGAATACAGATGATGCTACAGTCAGACTGGCTACGGAAAGAGACTTATCAACGTTGCCTCATGTGTGAACATGTGAACCGAGAAGCAACCGACCCCATGCGAGTTCATATTCTTTGTGTCTGTGTAGTTCAACTGCAAAATAAGACCTTCAGCCTTTCACGTCTGAATATGTCCAGTGTCCACAGCGTGCGGCGTGCAAGGTTCCGAGCATGTTCGGCTTGTCAATCGTATATCCAGCAGCACGAAAGGGCAGCATTGTAATAAGCTTCTTTCCAATTATTATGTCAATAATATTAATCACCAGGAAGTTACGTCAACAAGACACGAAAACGACCTCGGCAATCGCTCGTCCGATCTTCAAACATAAAATTACCTTTTCCAACATGACGGCAGAAGCTGCACTAACCTATTTAGTATTCAGCCATTTTGTTGCGCTGTCGAACTAATTGGTATAAAAAGAAAGATGACTCGCCAATACTCTATACGAGTACCTCAAGCTTGAATACCTTTTACCAAAAGTTCGTCAAAAATCCTGTTCAGTTGCAGCCTCATAACCCTTTGACCACCACCACAGATGACACCCATCCTTTTTACCTCCATCATCAACGCACTTCTCCTCCTCTCACTCCCCATCGTCATCGCCGGTGACGCCTCCGGTCCCGGGCCCTGCCACCCTTACCCCGGCGCTGTAGCCCAAGACTGCCTTGATCTCATCGGCCAACACCTCGGCGACGACAACGAAACCCCCTGCGCCGACACAACTGGGCTTGCAACACTCACCTTGCGTAATTGCTCTATCACGACAAAGTGTGGTTCGGGTGAGAAGGCGGTGGTGAACGATGACGCTGTACGCAGGGCTTTGACAACCATTGGAGCGTGTGCTTTGAGTGACTATGGATCTATCTCGGGATATTATGTTGCGGAGAGCGGTGCCAAGACTTGTTATATGTATCCCGGGAAGTGAGTTGCCATTAGTTTAGTTGTCGGTTCATTGACGGTTGGGTTCTTTTTTCAGTGAAGGTCTTTGTTCTTGATAATGGCGGTCGCTTTCAGAGGCTGGCCGTTGTGCTCGTAATACGGTATCTGCGGCCTGTTATTGACACCGTGACACTGTCAAGGCAGAGTTCAAGGTTATTCATGTGCTTTACATACTCGTTCCAGTTCTTGTGAATCAGATATTCAGATTCTCATGAGAGTGCGAGCTGCTTGAGAAATCGACACAGGCTTACCGTTGCGCTAGACCCGGATGATCGATGATCGACTAATAACGCGGGCATGCCAAACACATTGGATGGTCCGTGCGCACCTCCAACTATAAAAGGGTCGAGAGGAAATCTAAACACCTCATACTTACCTTGATGGCACAGGCCCCTTCATCTACCTGGGTTTGTGGGCCATGGAGATCCTCCATAGCACGGCGACCCTGTCCATACAGGGGGTGTCTGTGGCTTGTATGGGCTTCGGCTCATGCATCGTCTCAATATTTTCCAGTCCTGCTTTGGCCACTCTGGCTGGGCGGGCCATCTTTTTTTTTCACTTTTGATTCTTCCTAACCCTAACCTTAGTTTACAATGTAGTAGAGTCCAAGTTCCAATTTGGCACCTGCTGTCGCACATATTACCCCGCCTTTTGGTCCCCCAAGTAGTCTCAAACTCAATGGACAGTACTGCCTACCAATCATTACCTCACAATGCCCTACAGTATTGTGTCTGTCAAGCCCTTTTTGTACAAGCCGACGAACTTTGCCTGGTACATTCCAGCTGTCCGAGTCCCAAGGGCCCGGGTGCTCCCTCAGGCTTGTTCGCATCCAGCAAATGGAGCCGAAGAACGTTCAAACTGTCATGGCTAGTGTGAATCTAAAAAAAGCTCAATTATTACTTGGTTTGTATGTTTGTTCATAACTTACATTTGCCGTTGTCATCAATTACTAGCACTCGCCCAAGCTGATCAAAGAAATCAATCCAGTGATTACCATTTCTAGTTTTATGTTGGTGCTCATATGCATCTATGTAAACCAATACACTGGCTGGTTTCAGAATGCATACCGGCCGCCTAGCTATCCTAAGTTTGCCATATACATGTTAGTTCCATTTCCTTGAGGTGTTATAAGATCCTCCCACTTTAGCCCTAGCAAGTTGTACCTGAATCGACAGAGTCTGCACACCTGTTCTTCTCATCTGACGTTCCCCAAGGCTTGTCGTAACCTTTTTTTTTATTATAACATCATGCCTAATCCATTGACCGTCTTCACAGAATGATGCTGTTTCAAATCGCCATCGCTCTTGTTCTTATACAGTCGGCCTTTGGCGCACCTTCACCCGATCCTGCTGCGAGCTGCAACACATTGCCCCGTGCAAATCCGAAAGAATGTCACAATCTCATGACAACCTACTCGAAGAACAGCACAGTGATACCCTGCGGTGATGCCAAGCATGTGATACTTATGCAGGGGAGTTGTTCCATCGTGTACAAGTGTCCCGACGACGTCAAGTCCATACCAGCTGATCGTGTAGCAAACACTTCATTTGGGCTGTCCATTGCCTGTCGGGACAGTCATTCTCCTGACCATCTTATATCAGCAGCATCTGCTGTGAAGTATTGGGGAAGGGTCTGTTATATGAAAGCTGGACAGTAAGTCATCTTCATCTTTTGTTCGTGAAGGAAAGTCTGAACATGATGGGACTCCAGCGAAAATCTATGTTAGAGCATTTCTATCTGAAGTTCCAATTCCATGACTTTTGCCATGTGTTTAATTTGTGACAATACTAGGCTTGCACCCCCGCTTGACTGAAATTCACATATATATACATGGTGATCGAGCAGCGAGGCATTGGGAAGGCATTCACCACACATGTCTGCACATTACATCTACATCCCTTTGATTTAAATGTTCAGAGCTATGTAAGTTTTGGGGGAGCGAGTACTTACCTGCTCGAGAAATCGACAAGATGGAAGTTCTCCCTCCGAGTCCATGACGCGAGACGCGACAATGCAAAATTGCAAATAAAAATGCGAATCGTGACCGCGCCAGTTGCATCACGTGCATGCGCGTACTACCATTTCGACCCTCATCTTTCTTGCACCTTCGAAGGATGATCGATGATGCATGATATGTGCATCTTGCTCCCATGTATATTGGTCCCCCGGATGATCTCAGACCCGCCCGCTCTTTCTGTTTCGCCGACTCATCAGAGAACAATGGCTACTTGACATGTATGCGTGGGGCCTTTTTTCGTACAAACCTCGTAGACCCAGGCGGTTGCTCTGTAGCTTGGCATAGTCAACGTTCCAGCTGCCTGTGTCCCTTTGCATACACTCCAGGTGGTGGCTTACTCGCATCGAGCAATCGAGTTTAGTCTTCTGACGAACATTCGAGCTGTCATGGCAAGTAAAGCAGCCTAAAACTCCTTGATTTGTACGTTCCATTCATGCATCATTCCTACGTCGGCGCCCGCGTGCGCCCAAACCATATGCTGGCTAGTTTCAGAATGCATACCGATCGCCTAGCTATCCTCATTTTACTATATCTTAGTTCCATTCCCTTGAGTGGATTCACCCTCCCACTTTTGCCCAGCAGGTCGCACCTACATCGACGGAGTCCACACACCTGTTCTTTCTTCCCATCCAACATTCCCGAAGGCTCGTTGCACCTCTTACCGCTTGTTATAACCTCGTGCTAATCCATTTACCATCTACACACAGAACGATGCTGTTCCACACATCCCTCCTCGCCATCGCTCTTGTTCTTACGCACTCGGCCATCGGCGCACCTTCAGCTAACGGCACAGGCTGCAACAAGTTGCCTGGCGCAAATCCAAAAGAATGTTTGAATCTAATGGAAACCTACTCGAACAACAGCACAGTGGTACCCTGTGATGCTACCAAGCACGTGTCATTCACACAAGGGAGTTGTTCTATCGTGTATCGGTGTGCCGACGACGTCAAGTCTATAGCGGTTGATCGTGTAGCAAAGTCTGCGAAGGGGGTTGCTGCTGCTTGTAGGGACGCTTCGAGTCCTGATCATCTTGTTTCAGCAGCATCTGCTGTGAAGTATTGGGGAAGGATCTGTTATATGAAAGCTGGAAAGTGAGTTATTTCTCATCATCCGTCTGTGAAGGAAAGTTTGAATCTGATGGAATTCTAGTGAAAATCTGTGTTAGAGTTTTTTTTTTGAAGATCTGATTCCATAACTTTACCCTGTTCGATTTGTGACAATACTATGCTTGCCACTCCCTCATACATTGAGAGTCTTCCTTTCGAATGACCTGTGTCAATCTTGTCTGCTTCTTTACCCTATCGTTTTTTTTTGCTTTTCTACGGGCTTGACGCACAACATCTGCATAATATGAGACGAGAGTCAAATGAACGAACACTACGACATTCGTCACCCCCCACTGACGCAAGGTTCGATCTTCTCTGAGCTGCGTGAAGATGGCTACACACAGCGTGCCTCCTAGCCCTGCCAGGAGGGAAGGTTGAGAAGGGAACCTGAACTTAGGTGTTTCAAACGCAACTAGCATTAAACGGTAAACGGACAAACGAATAGCGAAAACAGGTCAGGGGCCTGGGCAGTTATGCACACCCGTCCCCCATGTGTTTTAAGTATATGACGATAACAGAAATAGACGTCACAAAGAATTCGCATCTATGAAGCAGTACCAGGAGGCTGTAGCCGATTAAACCGAGAGCCAGGGCCCAGGTGATTTATCCCCTGTTTCGGCCTGCCGCCTGACTTACCCAGCGACGAGGCATTCACCAAACAAGACTAGGCCATCCACATCTCCTGGAGTTAGATGTCCAGGCTGAGAGTTTCGTAAACGCACGGACCACACATCGAACTGACAGTGACACAAATAATTTAAATGCATCGAGCCTAGAAGACAATAATGCAATCAGAAGCTAGTCAAATCGAATCATCTTCAAGTTGACCACTTTGTCGTTGTGCATCGTTATGGATCAACGTGTCATCGCTCCGAGTACCAAGTAGAATTTCCGCCTGCAGCACTTGTATTATACCAAAAATACGAGACACCACCGTTGACCTCAGTGACGAGCCGCTGGTAACCGTATATATGTCAGCCCAATACCCAGCACTATACACTATACCGAACGCCTGGTTTCAAAGGACAAAACGTAAACTGGACTGGATATATATACATCATCCATCCCACAGTCTATATATAATAGTTGGGCAATGGTGACAAGTGGCGGTGCGGGCGGTGCAACCTTCCTTCAAGTTCACGAACTTCGTGTTCCCGAGCTGCCCGAGTTCCATGTTCGTCGATGGGGCTATGTACCATGAAAATTATTGTATGCGTGTCCTGGCCCGGGTATTCCGCCGTTTGTCTCAACTGGGTCTGAACAGCGCTTTTGTCAGTGAAACGCGATTCTGTCAGGGCTCTCATGGGACTTCTCGGGCTTCTCGGTTGGTCGGTCCTATGATGTTTCTCAGGCTTCTATTTAAACATCCTCATGTTCTATTCGTTCTCATCATATCTTCCCATTTTTCCTTTAGATCTTATCTTCTCTTCCCTCATTCCGCGACATGGCAACTGCAAACGATGCTCTGGTCGAGAAACTTCTCACCGCAACTACACAAGTCCAGCGCATCGCTGACCTTGTATGTTTTTCAAACTTTCCAGGAGTCTAAAGATTCGATTTTCTTATATATTGGCAAAATAGGATCCCAGTAACTTCGTGTTCAACTTTCTAAATGCAACTAGGGGTACTGGTCAAGGAGGGTTTGTCGTCGCAGCCAATGTCGCCAATTTCCCCGCTCTGCTTACAGGGAACGGTGCAATGGCCGTCGGAGTGAGTTCTAACTATCCAGCTTGATCGCGATGATCCAATTGTTGATAACTAAAATAGGTCCTTGGGCCCTGTGGCTTGAACTCCCCTCACACACATCCTCGGGCGACAGAGATCCAAATTGTTACCCAAGGGGGACCTATCCAGGCTGCTTTCGCCATGGAAAATGGTGCAGCAGTTGTCCAAAACACGGTCCCGGTTGGAAGCGCAACGGTGTTCCCGTAGGTCTCTCCAACTCTCCTTACAGCCACTTTGGTATTAAAGTATTGTTCCAGGAAGGGAAGCATGCACTTCCAGCAGAACCTGGGCTGTGAGACCACCGTGTTCGTAGCCAGCTTCGACTTCGTCGATCCTGGCACGCTCCAGATCGCACAGAACCTCTTCTCACTTGATAAGGGTGTTGTGAATGCAACTCTGGGTGACATCGGAGTGGACATATTTGCAAATCTGAACCTGCCTGCCAATGTTGTCCTTGGTACGTTAACTCTACTCCGCTTCCTTACTTTGATTTTTGAGACGTGTTTTGCAGGTGCACAGAGTTGCCTAGACCGCTGCGGTATCGATCGCTCGACGTTCAACTTCACGTGAGCAAGGCTCCAGCCACTAACTTGATTTCATTCTGATATACCCCTTGCAGCTCCACTTTTGCTGACTACATCGCTTTCTCCAACTCCTCCTGGTCTGTCGCCCCCACGCTGCCCGCCTCTGCTCTCCCCACTACCTCTGGGGTTTCCACCAACGTTGCCGCGTTTGACCTCTCCGCGAATGACTCGGCCAATATCCCGTTCGCACAGAACCCCTTGCGCCCTGCTGTCATCGGATTGAGTGTTGCCAGTGGCGTGCTACTATTGGCACTGGCTGCCGCACTGATATTTGGTCGTCGCAAAACAAATACCCGTTCTGTTGTACCATCCAAACCGTTTGCCGTTCAAACGGCTGGTGGATACGCATACACCACTCCCTATGAAGATTCGGAGATATTGAGTAGGCATAGCGCCGAGAAGCACTGAACAACGGATTCGAAATTTAGCATGATGTCTTGGACCTTTCAGTTTTCATGGACTTTATTACCTGTGTTATGACACTGTCACTACGATCCTCCGATGCTACTATATATAGTGTTTGTAAGGCGCCAGCCTTGATGTTATTGCTGGAAATGTCCAGAGCGCAGCTTCTGACGAGGATTGGGCAACGCTATTCACTTTTCAGCACTCGAACCAAATTGCTACAATGTTCAACGACTCGGATGACATAAAAATGATATTTCCATTCGCCTTCGCTCATAGTACTTTGTTCAAAATTCTGAGCACACAGAAAGATGTACTTACACTAGAATGTA
>QFEU01002768.1:0-12956 GCA_003316345.1 Tricholoma terreum
GAGCAAAGTCCGAGTGTCCGAGCGGAGTCCGCTCGGATTAGGGGGGGGAGAGTAAAGACCTCCTTTAATTCGCATTTTAACTGCCTCAGAAACTTTCTTGTCATCATCGAGAGTTAAAGCCATAGCAGGTGCATCCGCAGTGTTAAAAAACAGTGCCTCATGCTCAGGCCACCTTTTGAACCATCGTTCTGCAATACTCTTTAAGAATTGAGGACTGTGTTGCTGGCGTTGAGCTGCCCGAAATCCCACCAGTTCCTCTTTGAGGAAGGCAAGTTGTTCCTCTGTCGTCCAAGTAGCAGGCATCACTGGAGGTCAAGTATTTCTTGCTCAGAGGTATCGTTTTTCAAAATATTCAGATGAGGTACGCATTTGTAAAATAATGCATCCATAAACTTATTCTCATGGTTTCCGGCGAGAGCAAACATGCTCAACATAAGTGAACCATTAAACATATCTCTGATGTTTGGTGGTGGTATCTTGCAATTTAGTTTCTGCCCTCCATTTTCCTGACCGATTTGTATCACTAATTTAGATTCCTTTTTTCGGACCGCCGCCACAGGGTCTCACCCTCAATGCCATGAGCCCTGTGTTTTCCCACCTTTGCCTTGGGTTGCCGAGTCCACGAGGCATGGCTCACATTCTAGCATAAAGCCCGTCCTGACAGATTAAACTCATCAGGTTATTTCCCTCTCGTTTACAATGACCCAACTCAACCATACTCCTGTCACAGAAAAGGTATCTTGTCATTCCTGTTCAGCGTCTGCGGAGGCTCTTGGTATTCTGTCAATGTCTCTTTAAACTGCTATTCGGGCCACTCAATATATTTGCATTCCTCTTCCAGGTGAGTTCCAGTTGCAAATGTTGGGAGCCTCGCTGATTTGTGCTTCTAAGGAACGATTCCACGTAGTGCCAAAAGAGGAAATTCCAGAGGAGTTTCACCAAGTTTGTAAACGGTTTGGGTATGACCTAGTTCATGGTATGCGTTTCACTAATATGTTGTGTTTATATTTTTGATGTGCTAATATAGTTGAGACTGTAGCATTCAAGCGGCCCAATGTTGAGGCTAACAATGGATCACCAGACGTCATTGAGGCCATCATTGAAGAGAAGTGCGATGCTGAAGCTATGGATGGGTTGCCTGCTTCCTTGTCTCCTCAGCTCCCTTCATCTTGTGACAGTGATGCTATCTCCATCAATTCGTCATCGACTGATCAGTGGGAAGAAGAATATGGTGTCATGGCAACTCTGCCTCCCTCAAGTGCAACTGCCATGCCTTCTCCGGCTCCCACATGTAAGTGTACAACATGTTTAAGACCATGGCTTTAACTAATTCATTACAGCTGTCAGTTCGCTGCCCATCATTACTGCTGAAGAGGGATTGTGCTGGTATGCTGTGATTCTTGGTAGGAATCCTGGTGTTTTCTCTGGCTCGTAAGTCCTCACTTTGTTGTCCTTCATCGTCTGTAATCTTATTTTAATGCCATTAGTCACAACATTACTTCTAATGTCAGTGAAGTTCCTGGTGGGTTTAGTGTTGCCACCAGCTAAGCTGATGGTTTTTGGAAAATGAGCCATAACTTGGCAAATAAAATAGATAGAATTACCAGGATATTTGAGGATATAGAGGGCTCCAAAAGCCAAGGGGTTCTCTATCAAACTTAGTTAATACTATGACTTGTTTCCAATGTATTTAGCAAACAAACTTTGGCTAAGCAGCTTAGCCAGCCATGGCTAAAGATCAAAGCTGATCAAATATGTAAGGAATGACTGATTGGATTGGCTAAAGTTGGCAGGGTACCCCTTGTCCTATGATCCCCAAGATGCCCAAATAATTTGGTAATTTTAGCTATTTTATTTGCCAAGATATGGCTTGTTTTTCAAAAAACATCAGCATAGCCAGTGGCAACACTAGGTGGGTTTGCTCGTCGCTACAACATACAGGAATTGGCGCAAGCTGCATATGATACAGCATTAGATGCTGGCCAAGTTGTCAAAGTTACATATGTTGTCTGCAAGCGCACACTTTCTCACCTGTTTGTTTAGTGAACCCTGTAGTAGATTCATTTACCCAATACAGCCATTAGCTTGTTTGCATTCTATGAAATTTGGTTCCATTGAAAATAACTTGGTGCAAGTAGTAATAACTAATTTAATCCAAGTCTTCAACACTGCCTTTGTCATCAGCATCCCCAATAGCACCAACATCATCAGAAGTCTCATCAGAAGTCTCACCAGCAGACTCATCGCTCCATGGAATTGGGGGTAATAACTCCACCTTCCAATAGTGTGGAAGCACTAAGCACTGAGCACTGATGGTTGTGATTCCCATCACAAGGACCTCCACCAGTTGAACTTGTAAACACCACAGCTCTCTCACCTTATACAGTTCCTTTGAAAGACGGCCACCCATATCATATAGTTGTGCCAAAAGCCTCTGCCCCATGGATGCGTGACTAAGCAGTCGCTCTTGCCACTGGTCATGGCAACCTTCCTTTTTCATGCGCATGAATGAATGATCGAGAGATATCGGCCAATATGACATGCCACCCCCAACCAGATGCCCACCTCATAATAACCTTGCTCAAGTGTGCAACTTGGTCAAGCTCGTCCAACCCTCCTGGAATAGGATCCACAATCTGATCATCCTGAAGTACCTGCATCGCTTCACCAAAACATGCATCAAGATTTTTATGTGCAGTCAAATGAAAATCGGAGGGGAGGTTCTTCGAGACAGGATTTTTGGGGAGTACTAGAGGGGTCGTGTGGCAAGATAGCATCCTAGAAATGGCATACATGTGAAGTGTTCAGTTTTGAACATTGAACCTAGAACAAAGCCGGAAGCTTTGTTAGCACTTGCTTTGGACCTGGATAAATGAGTGAACTCACCTGGTACAGACTCAAGCATTCTGAACCAGAGTGGAGGGCCTGGGGGAGTCTGCAAGAGACTCAGAGTGTGTTATACCCTGAGGAAGATAAGTGAATGACATACAAGTTGTTCACCAGTAGGGATTGAGCAAAACTTGACAGTTACCTGTCAAGTTGAAACATGTGACAAATGTCCCACATCATGCACCCAGAATCAAACCTGTTTGTCACCAGACAGTCAGAATTCTTCTGACTGCTCTCATGAGGTCCCAGCTGTGGAGCCCATGTGTCATCCTAAAGTACCAACCTTGGACTTCAGCTCAAATTTAGAGTCTGAGAACAGTTGGAACTCTGACTTGGATTACAGCAGTCCAGAGTCCAAATTTTTCTGGACCAGAATGCTCAGACCACTATGAAGGGCCTGAGGGGAAGTCTGAGAAGTGTTCCTCAGATGATGAGGATTACTCCTGAGGCCACTGTAATCAGTACCAAGCTGATTGTTCTTCTGATGACTCAGATGGTTGCAACTCTGAGTCTGAATGTGATGATATCTATGATTCAGAGAAATCATAGAATGCCCATGTTCATACTACTTGCAGGGTCAAGTAGTCTCTTCAGCTGAGTTCCCAGAGTGTTACTCAGTCTTTTATCTTGTATGCACAAGGTTTCTTTTCTTTCTTTTGCACCTTCATCTATTAGTAAAGCTAAAGAGGGAGAGAGTAGTGATCTCCACTTACCCCAGGGGGATCATATATATATCTATTATATTTAGATGTGGCCAGTTCCTATAAAACTGGCTCCTTCCTAATTTGTACAGGAGCCAAAACCTAATCCTGTATCACATACACAAGCAATTATATTATTTATACTCATTGCCTTGTGTGATCTATCTAGGTTCACTCAGCTCATCACAGCATGCAAGGCCAAATGGCCCATGCACATCCTATATAAATCCCCTTGTTTCAACCAGGTGAGCTTGCTCGCCCTATTTTATTTATTTATTTAGTTAAATATATTTATATAGATAGTAGTAAGTAGTTAGTATTACTACTTTTTGAGCTGTTGCCCCTCACCTGGCACTCTGCTCCTCTAGTTAGTAGTTAAATATATAATAGTAACTAAGTAATTCATGTGGCTTGTGTACATATAATACTGCATGGAACCAGTTTGAACTGGTTCGGTGTGGTTTTGTCATATATAAGTTATGTTGAGAACTGGAACCAGCATGAAGCTGTAAGATAATTTCCTATTATCTTACTACCTTGCCTTGACACACATTACCGTACCTTTCTGGACCATTACTAATAGATGTGATCACGTGCATGCATGTTGATTTACCCAAAACAATGTTGTAGTTATGGCTTGCTTTCTACCTTAATCCATATCAAGTTCCAATTTACTTGGTCTCTTGTTCTTAAGCGATCAAGGCATGAGAGTGCCTTCTTTACATTTTTTTTTAAATTTGAACTTGACATAACCTCCTTCTCATTCAAAGCATCCTAGTAGAAACTCCCGAATAAAAACCCTGTCTTTCTAAAATACAACATCGAGGCAACACCAGATTTATACGTCAGCTTGCGATAATGAGCATATCTACACGGTCATATACCCCTTCTAGGCAAGAAGTCCAATCATGGCAGAACGCCACCTTTCATCTATCCTTTTTGGACGAGAACCCCCCTACTGCATCAGGACACTGAGAACACCGGCACTGTTTCATCCACCCCAATCTCCAGAGTGACCCTAAGTATATAGGACCACCCTGCCCCAACAGTGTAAACCCCAGACTCGCCACCATACAATCACGCTCTGACCCCGTCAACCTGTCTCGACTTCCCCCACGCACTGTGCCGCTCATCACCAGGAGTAGAGCACGTGCCTTACGTTCATTGACCACCGCATGGTCTCTGCTTTCTTCTCTGTCTCCATCCCCATCCTCAACTCACGCTCCAGCACAAACTCAACCACCAGACATCCACCCCCCCACTCCAGCCAATCTCTTCCTCTTCCTCTGAATCCAATATGCCCAGTCGAACCTTCACCATGACACCCAATGTTGCTCCACTGTATGTGCCTGCCGAGGTTAAACAGGCCTTGCCGTCTTCTGCACCTCTTCCTTCTGCGGGGCGCCTCACAATTAAAGTCATTTGTCAATTTGAGACCACTTGCTGTCATTACTTCTCCGTAAAGAACATGGCAGCTGAGGAATGTGTAGGAAAAATCATTTACAATTTTGCACATATGATAGTAACTCTGACCCATATACTATGGACCAGCCCATGATGTATTTTGCATGAGTATGCTGGGCCAGCCAATGTGGGCCCATGTACACAGAACAACCCACTACAGAAGAGTAGGCCAATGAGCAGGAAGTTAGTGCAACTAGATTGGATTGGCCCACACCCTAAATATAGTTGACCTGCACACATGACTGACCAAAGAGAGCAAAGGAACAACAGGCATCATACGTCAGGCCAAGTGATGAGCATCAGGCCAGGTGACGAGCTTTGGGCTAGGTGATGAGCATCAGGCTAGGGGACAGGCATCAGGCCAGATCATTAGAGTGTTAGGCCAGGTGGTGAGCATCAGGCTAGGTGACGAGCATCAGGCCAGGTGATGAGCTTTGGGCTAGGTGATGAGTGTCGGGCTAGGTGATGAGCTTCGGGTGGGGTGACAAGCGTCGGGCTAGATGACGAGCGTCGGGCTAGGGGACAGGCATTGGGCCAGAGCGTTAGCGCTGCTGGAAAGCTCAGGAATCCTACAGCAGCAGGGGGAAGGTCTATTACTCCATCATCCAAATGGAAAAATGACTACTCCATATGAGTTATCTTCATTCTGCTCCAGAGATGATTTTGACCCTAGAGTAACCCGTGAGGGCCAGAGCACAAGCGTCAGACCAAAGCACAATCCACAGGCTGCGTGACAAGCATTGGGCCAGACAGAGCAAAAGCATAGATCAATCCTCAGGCTGGGTGACCAGTGATGGACCAGAGCACAAGCATTGGACTAGAGCACAAGCGTCAGACCATAGAACCAGCGTTGGATCAGAGCACAAGCATTGGACCAGAACACAATCTGGGGGCTGGGTGAAAAGCATTGGGCCAGACAGAGCACAAGCATAGCTCAATCCTTGGGCTGGGTGACCAGTAATGCACCAGAGCACAACCTTCGGACCAGAACACAACCATACCTCAATCCTGGGACTGGGTGAGAAGCATCGGACCAGAACAGAATTGTCGGGCCAGATGCAGGTAATTACAATGTGTTGCTCTGTAAATATGGATCCTCAGGCTGGGTGAGGCCCAAAGTTGGGGCAGGCATTGGGGCAGACCTGTAGCACAATGGAAAATCCAACCCGATGCTTGAGACCATCACTTGATTTACAGGGACACAAACATAATTTCAATGTATTGCTCTGGAAATATGGATACCCGGACTGAGTGGGGGCCAAAGTCGGTCCAGGCGTCGGGGCAGCGCTACAGGCCGATAGAACGCCCATATGAACACCTGGGACCTCTACTTTGGTCACAGGAAGTGCTACAAAGAATAATATCATAGGTTGTCATACAAACATAATTTCAAGGTATTGCTCTGTAAATATTAATACCCGGACTGAGTGAGGTCCAAACTCGGTCCATGCGGTGGGGCAGAGCCACAGCCCGATGGCATGTCCATATAAACACTTTGGACCTCTACTTCATTCACAGGACATGCTACAAAGAATAATATCACAGATTGTCATACAAACAGAATTTCAAGGTATTGCTCTGTAAATATTGATACCCGGACTGAGTGAGGTAGAAACTTGGTCCAGGCGTTGGGGCAGAGCTACAGCCTGATGGGATGCCCATATGAAGGCTTGGGACCTCTACTTCAGTCACAGGCCATGCCACAAAGAATAATCTCACAGATTGTCATACAAACATAATTTCAATGTATTGCTCTGTAAAATATTAATACCCGGACTGAGTGAGGTCCCAACTCGGTCCAGGCGTCGGGGCAAAGCTACAGCCCGATGGGATGCCCAGATGAAGGCCTGGGACCTCTACTTCAGTCACAGGCAATGCCACAAAGAATAATATCACAGATTGTCATACAACCATAATTTCAATGCATTGCTCTGTAAAATATTAATACCCCGACTGAGTGAGGTCCAAAGTCAGTCCAGGCGTTGGGGCAGAGCTACAGCCCGATGGGATGCCCATATAAATGCTTGGGACTTCTACTTCAGTCACAGGAAATGGTACAAAGAATAATATCACAGATTGTCATACAAACATCATTTCAATGTATTGCTCTGTAAATATTAATACCCAGGCTGAGTGAGGTCCAAAGTCGGTCCAGGAGTTGGGCCACAGCTACAGCCCGAGGGGACACCTATATAAACGCTTGGAACCTCTACTTCAGTCACAGGAAATGCTACAAAGAATAATATCACAGATTGTCATGCCATCATAATTTCAATGTATTGCTCTGTAAAAATTAATACCCGGACTGAGTAAGGTCCAAACTCGGTCCAGGCGTCGGGGCTGAGCTACAGCCCGATGGGATGCCCATATGAAGGCTTGGGACCTCTACTTCAGTCACAGGCAATGCCACAAAGGATAATATCACAGATTGTCATACAAACATAATTTCAATGTATTGCTCTGGAAATATTAATACCCACCCTGCGTGAGGCCCAAAGTGGGTCGAGGTGTTAGGTTAGACCTACTGCCAAATAGGACACCCATATTAACAATTGGGCCCTGTAATTCAGTCACAGGCAATGCCACAAAGGCTAATATCACATGTTGTGATACAAGCATAATTTCAATGCTCTGTCAATATGAATACCTGGACTGGGTGAGGTCCAAAGTCAATCCAGGCATTAGGGCAGAGCTATAGCCCAATGGGATGCCCATATAAATGCTTGGGGCCGCTACTTCAGTCACAGGCAGTGCCACCCCGGATAGTATGACAATATTGTGATATGTTCATTTATGGTATTGCCTGTACCTGAAATAAAGCTTCCAAGCATTAATATAAATGTCCCATCGAGATGTTGGTCTGCCCTGACACCTGGACCAACTTTGGGTCTCACCCAGTTCCTGTGTTCATATGTATAGAGCTATGCATTTCATGTATGTGTATATGACAATGTGTGATATTATGCTTTGTGGCATTGCCTGTGACTGCAGTAAAGATCTCAAGGGTTAACAGGGACATCCAATCGGGCTGGAGCTGTGCCCCAACGCCTGGGCTGACTTTGGGACTCACCCAGTCTGGGTATTAATATATACAGAGCAATACATTGGAATTATGTTTATATGACAGTATGTGAAATGATTTTTGTGGCATTGCCTGTGACTGGAGTGAAGGGCCCAAGCCTTAATATGCATGTCCCAACTAGCTGAAGGGTCGCCCCAATGCCTGAACCTACTTTGGCCTCCTCTAGTCCATGTGTTGACATTTACAGAGCAATACATCGTAATTATGTTGATATCACAATATGTGATACCCTCATTTGTGGCATTGCCTGTGACTGCCAGTGATGGAAAGGTCCCCAGCATTAGTATGGACATTCCATCAGGCTGTACGTTCTCCCCAATGCCTGGACCAACTTTGGGCCTCTCACATTCTAGGTATCCATATTGACAAACCATTACATTGAAATTATGGTTATATGACAATCTGTGATATGATGCTTTGTGGCATTGCCTGTAACTGAAGTAATGGTTCCAAGTGTTAATATAAATGTCCCATCAGCCTCTAGGTGTGCCCTGACACCTGGACTGACCTTTGGCCTCACCCAGTCCATGTGTTCATATTTACAGAGCAATACATTGAAATTACATTTGTATGACAATCTGTGATATTATTCTTTGATGCACTTCCTGTGACTGAAGTAGAGGTCCCAAGCGTTTATATGGGCATCCCATCGGGCTTTGGCTTTTCCCTAACGCCTGGACCGACTTTGGACCTCACTCAGTGCGGGTATTAATGTTTACAGAGCAATACATTGAAATTATGTTTGTATGACAATCTGTGATATTACTTTTTGTGGCATTTCCTGTGACTGAAGTAGAGGTCCCAAGTGTTCATATAGACATGCCATCGGGCTGTAGCCCTGCCCCGACTCCTGGACCGACTTTGGACCCCACTCAGTCTGGGTATTAATATTTACAGAGCAATAACATTGAAATTATGTTTGTATGACAATCTGTGATACTATTCTTTGTACCATTTCCTGTGACTGAGGTAGAGGTCACAAGTGTTTATATGGGCATCCCATCGGGCTGTAGCTTCTTGGTGATATTATTCCTTGCAGCATTTCCTGTGACTGAAGTAGAGGTCCCAAGTGGTTTGTCTGACAATCTGTGATATTATTCTTTGTAGCACTTCCTGTGACTGAAGTAGAGGTCCCAAGCGTTCATATGGGCGTTCTATCGGGCTGTAGTGCTGCCCTGATGCCTGGACCGACTTTCATCAGCAAAATCAAGGGTCTACTTATTTTCCTTATTTCACTTAGAGCCCAATTAAGGACATCAAGCAAAATAAGTGGAAAATGAGTTCATTTCTCTCCTTAAAATTTTGATGAGTTAAGTAGATACAATAGAGTAAGTAGTAAAAAGTAAATTAAGGACCTAAGGCTGTAAAAACTGCGTCAGATTGTCAAAATTTCTCCAAGTCCCCTCTCGGCATTTCCCAAAACAGTCATCATTGTGCCACGTCAATGCTCCACACCAATTGTTTGTCTGCCACAACCACTCCCAATGTCATCCCAACGTCCCAGATGCTTCAGAATGGCTGCTCCCATGCTTGTTACCGCTCCCTCCCTCCTTTCCTCCCTTCCTCACTCACACACATGCCCATACCTTTGCCAACCAAACCCACAAGTGGCTATAAACAAGCCATCTCAGACACAACGCGGGCCCAAACGATACAATCGTCGTTTGGGCCTTCAGTAAGTTTTCCTTCTTCGTTTATTGTTCTTGTCAATTCACTAATTGTATTCCTAGTTTATTTAGTGTCTAAATTACAGGTACTGCGAGACTACCCATGCCTGAGGATGGCTGCCTAAACCCCTCCTCCCTGTCAAAACAGGATGTGAAACCGTTAACTGGGACTAGGAGGGTGAGAGGGACGCCGGGAGATCCATGGAGGGGAATGCCTGCAAGGTACATACCAACACACTCCCACTGTACACCCGCCACATCATAGTTGACTCCCTACCACCTCAACACAGGAAAAACCATGCATCACAACACAAACCTGCTGAGGGATGCCTGCTCTTGGCCACCAACAACAGGGACCCCAAGACCGAGACCCCCTCCACAGCTGTGAGCACCTGCTCACAGGGTGGATGAGTGAGGATGAACGACTAAGAACAATGGGTACGCTGCTACCAGCACTACACAATGGCAGCAGACCACGGACCCACTTCTAGCTCCACATCCATGGGGAAACCACAACATGAACGACACACCACCCGCTTCCAGCCTCATGAGCAACTGCTCATGGGGTGGATCATGGGTGGAATAATATCGACGACATGAAGATGCCGGGAGGAAGGAGAGAGCGGGAATGATGGCGGCGCAACAAGGGGACGGCACTGACTCAGAGTTGGATGCCGGGGGGAGTGGTGACAAAGGAGGATGGCGCTAGTGATGGGGGATAATAGGAGAGCGGGATTTGGAATGATGGGGTAGCACCGGGAATGACAAGCGGGAAATTGAAATGAGTAGTAGAAACAGCACTTACGTAGATGTTGTATTTCTATAGCACAATATATGTTTTTTATATTATGATGTGGCTAGCCTAGCAACCATAAGCACTGAGACTAAGCAGCTAAGCAGTGAAATCAGCATGAATAAGGAGAAATTAAGCTGGTTTCAGCAGAGGACCCTACTTATTCTAAGGAGATTTCCTTAAAAGAATATTTCCTTAGATCTCCTTATTTTTGCAGTAAGTAAAATAAAGAGTGATTAAGCAATGATTAAGGAGAATAAGTGAACCTTGAATTTTCCTGATGTTGGACCTCACTCAGTCCAGGTATTAATATTTACAGAGCAATACATTAAAATTATGTTTGTATGACAATTTGTCATAGTATTCTTTGTACCATGTCCTGTGACTGAAGTAGAGGTCCCAAGCATTTATATGGACATGCCATCGGGCTGTAGCTCTGCCCCAACGCCTGGACCGACTTTGGACCCCACTCAGTCCGGGTATTAATATTTACAGAGCAAAAACATTGAAATTATGTTTGTATGACAATCTGTGATATTATTCTTTGTAGCACTTCCTGTGACTGAAGTAGAGGTTCCAAGTATTCATATGGATGTGTCATTGAACAGTAGCTCTGCTTAGTGTTGCCACAGCTTGGCTTGGCCTGCTCACGGCTCGGCTCAGGCAGCTAAGCCAATTATGTGGCTCTGGCTCAGAAGCCAAGCTGATTTCCATGGCTTCAGAGCGGCTCAGAGCGGCTAAGCTGTCCAAAAATAGTGTGCGTGAGTTGGTGTTTGACTCGCGTGTTTCTATTGCATCTCCTGTGCTGCTTTCCCTTCCCTCTTTTCATCTAACCTACCTTACATTCTTTTTCTTTAGTTTATACTGTTATTTAGTCTGTGGGGCTCCTGTATTATGATTGGTAAGCATGTTTTGCCTTTATTATCTTCTTGATCAGCTGAATTAATAATTCTTATCTAGATTTGTACAAATCTCTGTAACGACTATGTAGCAAGTCTGTTCCTCCTCCAAAAGGGATGCGAGAGGTTTTCTGGAGGATTAGGAGAGCTGGGACAAACATTGAGGATGTCCGTGATTCGGTAGTGCAAATGAGTCATCTCAGACTGAATGCAGGCCCAAACGATGAATAGTCGTCGTTTGGGCTCTAGGTTAGGCTTTTTTGTTCATCCTTATTCTAGTTAACCAACTAATCATATCCTTTCGCTTTTTAGGGTCTAACCTACTAGTAATGACGGTTGCCAATGCGAGATGACCCACACCTAATGATGGCCACACAACGATGGACAAATATGCACCTGCCTCAAGACCAGGGTGCGAGGAAGTGAAGACCATGATGCCCGACCTCCTACCCTTGCATGTAAATGTGCCCAGTACTGATACAGCAAGAGCAACAGGACGAGGTGACAAAGGGACAAAGGACAGGACGACAAAGGGACAAAGGACAGGACGACAAAGGGACAAGGACAGGACGATAAAGGGACAAAGGACAGGACGACAAAGGGACAAGGACAGGACGATAAAGGGACAAAGGACAGAATGACGACAGGGCGAGGCGGGGTATGACAAGCACAGAATGACAAGAACAAGGCAGCTCCAGGACCTACAACAACACTCTTGGAAGCTGTCCGCACCCCCTAGTCCCTCCTTGCTCAACCACCTTGCCCCCGTTTTGCCCCATGAGCCCATGATGATGCCTCACACGTCTATGCAGCCCACCACATCATCAATGAGATGTTCGTCGACGATGGCTATACCCTCCGCTCTGCCCCACTCTGGGACACAGACCATGGCCCAGAAACAAACAAGCATGCCCCCAGGCATGTCACAGATCCCCTGTACACATCCCAACCCCCCGGCATGCTCGGCACCCTCATCATGGGGTGGATATGGAGGGTGACGAGAAGGGAGAACAAGGGGACAAGAGCAAGGTGGAGGGGCCAAATGACACATCATTTGCCCCCCCCCCCCCAGTATGTTTTTCTTCTTCTTTGCTTTGTTTTATCCACTAAAGTGTGTTTTCTTTTTGTAGTTGCCACCCTCACCTGCTAACGACACCCATCGCCACGAGCCACTGCTCGTGGGGTGGTAGCTCCCCTACATCACCACCTACAAGACAACATCCATGCCTGCAAGCAACTGCTTGCAGGGTGGATCTATTTTACTCCAGATGACCGCCACATCACCACTACCACCCCTCACTTGCAAACACGAACCACCCATGCCCGTTGTGGAAGGGTAGGATGACTCACCCGTCGACCTACCTCTTCCGAGGTGTTTCATTCGACAAGCCTATCACGGTTTGGTTCCTTCACTCTTCCACCCTATTTTAAATCATCTCCCTCTTTCCTCGTGTTCCTTAT
>QFEU01002769.1:0-11927 GCA_003316345.1 Tricholoma terreum
TGGCTTATGTAAGTATAATTTTCTGGCCTCAAATGTAATTATTATAAAGAAGTGGTGTTTGGCTTGGCATAACATGACATGCCATGCTTTAAAATGGAAGGTGGCAGCCCAATAAGGCAATATATGAACTTTAACAAAATTTTGAAAAGTTTTCTATTTGCATATGTTATTCTCAGTAAATAGAAGGTTTTGGGTCATGTGATTATAAAATTCTTAATGCCAAGAAAATTGTGGATACAACCATATTATTTTTTCCAAAAAAGGAAATTTGAGATTTTGCAGACTCTCCTGTATGTATTGTTTACATATATTATTCTCAATAAGAAAGCCAGTTATGATGATGTTTGTCCAAATATTTTGATGCTAAGACAAATTTGAATCCAACCATATGAATTTTTCCCAAAAAGAAAATGGTCAAATGACTTCAGAGAAAGTCATGTGATAAATATATATACAACCATCACATGACTTGCTGGTTCTACATCTTATAGTGGTATATGTCTGAGAGCCTTGGGCAACTGCCTATCTGGGCAGTTAACCAGCTGGATGCATGAGCTTTGTTGGACAAATGCCATTAAGTGATTAATAAGTATAGCTGCTACAGGTGCCCATGGCCCCCTCTCCATGGCTGTGACAAATGACAGATAAGAGAGCACCCACTGCCATGCTGACGAGCAACTGCTCATTGGGTGGATAATGGGTGCACCAGGGCTGTATGACAACACCGAACTCCAGCACCAGCAGGGCCAGACAACAGTATTGAACACCATGACACCCACTTCCATGCCTATGAGCAACTGCTCATAGGGTGGATTGTGTGGAATGCAGATGACAGGAGGGAACTGAGCCTGCTCAATGCAGGCTAGGAGCACACTGAGAGATGCCAAGAGACCCCAGAAGGGGGATACTTGCCCAGTAAACACCCAACACCCCCCATGTGCACACCATGTCACACTGATGCACAGGAACAGCTCTATGACCCCATGGCCCCCTCTCCACAGCTGCAATAAACAACAGACAAGAGAGCATCTACCATTATGCTGACGAGCAACTGCTCATTGGGTGGATGGTGGGTGCACCAGGGCTGTACAACAACACTGAACTCCAGCACCAGCAGGGCTAGACAACAGTATTGAATGCCACAGCACCCACTCCCACACCCATGAGCAACTGCTTGTAGGGTGGATTGTGTGGGATACAGATGACAGGGGGGAAATAAGCCCCTGCTCAACGCAGGCTAGAAGCACACTGAGAAATATCAAGAGGCGCCAGACAGGGGATACTCGCTGGTAAGCACCCAACACCCTCTGTGTGCATGCCACATCACACAGATGTGCAGGAACAGCTCCACGACCCCATGGCCCCCTCTCCATGGCTGTGACAAATGACAGATGAGAGAGCACCCACTGCCATGCTGATGAGCAACTGCTTGTTGGGTGGATAGTGGGTGCACTAGTTTTGTACAACAATGCCAAACTTCAGCACCAGCAGGGCCAGACAATAGCATTGAACACCACAGCACCCACTCCCACACCTATGAGCAACTGCTTGTAGGGTGGATTGTGGGGGCTATGGATGACAGGAGGGAAATGAGCCCCTGCTTGCAGGCTAGATAGGGTGAGTGAATGACACTGGGCACCCATGACAATGAGGAATGGGATGTGATGGGGATGCAATGGGACAATGGGCAGGCTTTTTGCTTTTTACTTTGTTTTGAGTAGATGTTGGATTTTAGTGGCTTGAAATTTACTATAATAACACAAGAAATTCAATCCAGATAGAAGAGTGTTATTGCCCATTTAAAGATGAAAACCATCCCATGGGAAAGTTTTGGCATGGTATGAACTGCAGACAAAATAGTGAGGAATTCATACCTTTGACACATCTCTTAGATGGTAGAAAAAACCTTCTTCTTTCACTCCTCTTAAACCTCTGGAAAGTAGATGAAATTCAATCTAGGTAGATGTGTGTTATCTTTGCCCATATAAAAATGAAAACCATCCCATGGGAAATTTTTGGCACAGTATGAACTGCAGACAAAGTAGTGAGGAATTCATCTCATCAGCTCATCCCTTACAAGTAGAAAAAAAAGCACCTTTTTCACTCCTCTTAGTGGTAGATTTTCATGCCAAATCCTGATGAAACTTATTTCAATTTGGGGATTATCAATATATGAAAAAGTATACCATAAATATATTTTTTTACACCATTTAAATGGTTGAAATGTGGAATGGTTTTTCTACCCTGTGAGTCTTATAGTGGAAAATGGAGAAACAGCCAGAGCCAGTGGTGATCAATTCTGAAGAAGAATACCTTGTCCACCATATTCTGGATAAGCAACAAAAAGGATATGGGTTCCAGTCCCTCATACAGTGGCTTGGCTATGGTCCTGAAGAAGATCGAGATAGGAACTAGAGGAATGTGAGGTGCTGGACATTTGGTTGGTGAAGAGGTCAGTTGATAGTATGTAGCCTTCTTAGCCAGTTGGTAGCTTTTCCCCCTAAGGGTTTTTAATGCACCTGTGCTTGAACTTTCTGCTTTTACTACTCATTTCACTGCCCCCTTCCTTTTTTCTTTCTTTTGGTTTTTTTCTGAATGATTGTTTTTGGGGGATGGCAGAGGAGGATGCAAGCCTGCTGCTTACCAATCCCATATTTATGACTATTGATACAGTACTAACTGGGACATTCCTTTCTGGTCATTGAACCTCTATTATCTCTCTTACTTTTGTATTCCATATTCCTAGACCTAGGTCCTAATAGACCACTCCTTGGACTTGTAACTTTCTTCTCTCTTTCTATCAGGGCAACTTAGTAGTCCCAATGACACTTTGGGATTACATCTTATCAGCTATTTTTACAACATTTGATAAAATTGTGATTCTGATTGATGATTAGTAAATATATTTTGCTTTCACTGTTTCAAAACCTCTTGGCAACTTTATGTTTCCATTCAGCACTTGATAGACTATTGGTAATTGGTAGAGACTGTAAATCAGAATTATTATATAATGTCTTGTCCTGACTTTCTGTTGTCCAGCCAATATTATTTATGATATTTCTCATTGTCAACATTTTATATTGTCACCTCATTTCTTCTTTTTCTAAATGAGAAGGAATATCATCATCATTATGACTAGACTGACTTGCACATAAATCTGCTGCTACTATATCTTTCCATGTAGATAAAATCTCTGCATGTTTTTCAATTGAGTATGATAATCATCTCCAGCATCCAGGCATTCATATTTGATATTAAAGTTTTTAATAAATTTCAACTATCTATTTGTCAAGGATTCAGCTCTTCAGGAACTCAATTTTATGACTTGTTCAATGGTGAAAAATGATCAGAATGTGATTCTGAACAAATCTCCATGACTGAAACTCTTATTTTTAGCCTCTAACCATGAAATATTGCATTAATGCATGAGATATTTCATGGTTAGAGGCTAGAAGTAAAGCTTTCAGTCACAGAGATTTGTTCAGAATTGCATTCTGATTATTTTTGACTATTTAAGCAAGTCATGAAACTGAGTTCCTGAAGACCTGAATCCAATCCAAGTTGGGCCATCATTTTGGCATGAATTTGGCAGCAGAAGTGCCCAACCAGCAACAAAAAATTATAATTTATTGTCATAATCTATGGTATATGGTGTGTATTTTATGACAAGCAATGCAAAAAAACCCATATATTTATGTTGTGGAAGACAGAATACATGTCTCAAGGTTTGGGGTGTGACAGGTGTTGTAGAGTCTTGAGCCTTGCTTGTAGACTCAACAGTCAAGTATAATTCTCACAAAGTTTAATATTGATGCATACTCGTGACAGGTGACCTACCCTAAAGCTATCACACATCCGCATTGTGTGTTTGTTGATTGCTTTGTTTATTGTTTACTTTCTCGTTCAACTGTCATCTGATTAGCATTCATGTGTCTGATCAGTTTAGGGTTCTCAACAGATTTCCTGTTCACCAACTTGTTACTCGTGAAGCCCTCTCTAGACAAGCACGGACCGACCTGCCGAGGAAGATCGATCAGATGGGCTAGGTTTGGGGACTCAGACTACAGACGATTATTACAATGATCATATCTTGACATTTCACATGCTTATCTTTTTATTTTTCCGTGCCTTTCTCTACCATGTGGGTGTTTCCTTGGGATTCAGGATGTTGGAAAGTAGGGTCAAGTGCCACAGTCTGGAGGGTACTGCACTTGAAGGGGGCGAGTAACGGACATCAATAGCACCCACAGGCTTGTGTTGGACTCCCCGAGACATTGTCCAGCATTCGGTCTTCCAACTAGTGTTTGCATATCGACGTTTTTGCATGTTCTCCTCAAACTTCTTGTTATCACATGCTTTTGAATTCCTTTTCATCTTTATTAGTTTAAATTGCTGTCGACCGGACCGGCCAATGCAAGAGTACACATGTGGCCGGTGATTCTCGTTCTTTTGTATTTAGGTGTCCTGCCACCGAACAAATGCAGGATTTTCTTCAGTTTCCACTTTCCCCTCTCGAATGCCTCAAGTACGTCCACTACAAGAGTGGTCTAAGTTTTCTACATGACAAGGTGTAGTACGCGAGTTCCCACCCCCTTAAGCTGAATTCCTGGTTTTCAGGCCCTACAATAATCCTCTTCTGTGAATGCAAAGAACCTTTTCTTTGTTCTATAAACAAATATGGTACTTTTCGACACACCCAGTTGTCACCTTGTAAACCTGACCTTCCCCAACACTTATGAGGTCAACAACACCTCACGTTTCCTTAATCCAACCATTCATGGCCACAATGATCTCGCGTCATCTCGTAAAGTACATTTTTCTTGTTTTCTGCCTCTCACATATCCTCACCCCAGAGTTTCAACGACCCGAACAAGAACTTCCAGAGACTGGCATTAATCTTCAACACAGGTTGTGATATATCAAGTGACTGGGAGTCACACTTACTGAGCATTGGTCACCACCACTAAACATCATAAAAATATGGTAGTTAAGGGTAGTGTTGCTGCCGGCTCAGCTCAGAGCTGATAGCCACTTCAGCCAGCCATTGCTATGAGCCAGCTACAGCTGCTCTAGCCATTCACAGCTGCCATATTTGGCAATCTGTTGTTGTCAAAAATTTCTCATTGCCTACACCCTCCCCTCACATTCCCTCCCAGTTGCCCACCTCCCCCTACCCTCCTGCAACCTCTAGGCTGGCAACAGCGCACATATGCCCCTCATATCACTATGAGACCCACATGGTAGGAATACTATCCCACATTTCAGCCACTTAAATGGTGTAAAAATATATATTTATGGTGTGGTTTTCATGTATTGATAAACATTGAAATGAAATAAGTTTCATCAGAATTTGGTATGAAAATCTGCCACTAGGAGGAGTGAAAAAGGTAGTTTTTTTCCTACTTGTAAGGGATGAGCTGATGGGATGAATTTCTCACTATTTTGTCTGCAGTTTATACCATACCAAAATTTTCCCATAGGATGAATTTCATTAACTTTCAGAGGACTTTTCAGAACATTTGGACTGGTTGAATTTCCCCCACTTTGAAATAGATAGATTTTCATCCATTTATAGAATACTTTTCACTATGTTATTGAGGTTTTTCAAACCACTAAGATACAAAATATATTCGAAAGTAGCAAAAAAAATCCCCCCCCCCATCACACCCTTGTTGGCCTGTTGTTGCTGCAGTTGGGCTGTGGCACCCATGACCATCATCACCTCACCTGCGCCCCACCCCATGAGCAGTGGCCCAGGAGGCTGGGGGCAGGTGATACATTGTCCCCACCGTCATTAGCTGTTTGTAATGATGCAGCCTTTAGCACCTACGATCCACCCTGTGAGCAGTGGCTCACAGCGGTGAGCGCAGGTGCTGTCATGCCTGTTTCGAGGGGGGGATTAATCAGTAGTGATGGTGGTTGTGGTAGCTTGAAACATACCTCGAGCTCGGGAGGATGCAGCCTCCCAAGCTCGTCATTATGGACTTCCCCGTCATCGTTCGCTTCCCTCTTCTCCCCATCCTGTCGTCACTGTTGTTCCACCCACGATCCACCCCACGAGCAGTTGCTCATGAGGCTGGGGGTGGGTGGTGTGTCGCCCAGCGCTGTCGTCCCTTCCTGTTATCATTGGTCGTTGTTGTTGGCCCTGTTTCCCCATTGCCTGTCCCCGTTGCTCCCCATTTCCACCCCGCGAGCAGTTGCTCGCTGTGGTGGTTGGGGGATGTCCTCGTCGTCTTGGGTTGCCCAGCTGTCATCATGTTCGCGTGTCCCTGTCCCTGTCCCTGCCCCCACCCCATCCCCGTCCCCATCGCGTCCCCATCACGTCCCCATCGTGTCCCCACTGTGTTCCCGCCACATCCCCGCCCCCATCGTGGCCCCATCCCCATCACATCCCCATCCCTGTCCTTGCTCCCCCCAACCCACCCTGCGAGCAGTTGCTCGCAGTGGAGGTGGGGGTGCTGGGTCGTGTCTGTGGTTCTGGCCATGGTCTTCGTGCCAGTCATCCCCGTTGCCGTTCCTCTGGCCCCGTCGTTCCACCTCTCCCTCGCAGTCTTCCCCTCGTTCCTTCCTGTCTTGTTGGCTCCTGTGTCATTGGGGTGGGCCGAGCCAGGGCTCTGGCATGGGCGGCATTCGGGCTACAGGGGGTGCGAGCGGTGACATGGCGGGTTGCGGAGGTATGGGGGGCGTAACCTGATGGGCATCCCCCTGCAGGTGTCTCCTGACGCCTCGTCCATCGTCCATCCCCCGCCATCATCGTCCCACCTGCCAGCCACCCCACGAGCAGTGGCTCGTGGGCATGGTCGTTCGGTGTCATGATCGGGCCGTGGTGCTGTCTCGAGGGTGTGAGATCAACCTAAACTATGCTTGAAAATAGTTGATTAGTAAAACAAAAAACAAACTAAAAACTAAAAACTTACCTTGGGCCCAAACGACGTCTATCATCGTTTGGGCCCGTATGCATCCATTGCGAGATTCGCCCACCCCAGAGAGGGAGGTGGCGTCGTTGAAGGTGGTTGATATTGATGTGAGTGATGTTCAACACTCATCATGTGATGTGTTGAGGGTGGGCTGAAATGACTTATTACTTGCAAAATCTATACAGAGCAACAAGATTCATGATAAAATTCAGCCTGTTGTGGTATGAAATATTATCACTAGAGAAACATTGGGGCATAAAATATAAATAGTCAATTCAATCTTTAGTAGTAGAAATTTATCTACTAAAAGCCCCTCATAATGGTATGAAATTTCTATTCTATCTTAGGCTGAAAAATACACCCTTTAATCCACACCTTTAAGGCAGGAAATATTATCCCATAAATTGTTGATAAACTTGATAAAAATTCATATGTTAGATGGTTGAAAATCCATACCCTCATCTTGGATTAAAATCATCCCCTGTATTTCATACCTGTATAAAATGAAATTTCATCCCATTAGATTAAGAAAATTTTGGAAGGTAATACATATGAACTCCATCCCTTGGATGGCTTAAATATGTGGGATAAAAATTCATCCCAAATTCATCTATCACAAATTCAGCCATTTATGTTGGGAAATTCAGGTTTCAGCACTTAAATGGTTGAAATCACTACTGTGCTAGGTGCACAGTGTATGCCATGTCAGCAAACCACTACAACTGGAAATGCTGACAAATCCAACAACAACATCGGACAGCAACAACAACTAACAAGGATGGCAAAAACAACCACAACAACGGCAACAATAACAACAACACCAATAACAACAACAACAATGGAAATGACAGTGACTGCAACAAGCTTAGGAGGCATCGTCTTCTGAGCTCATCAGTATGTTTTTTTTTCTGATGTCTTACATATATTTTACTGAGCATACAATGATCTATGAACAAAGGAGGGCCCAATGACAACAAGAGCAACAACCCTGCCCCTTGGCATACACACCTGCTCCTACAAGTGGGCTGGGTGGATACAACAAAGAAAAAAAACTGGGACAGGGATGTGGAGATGCATGAATGATGACTGGGCTGAGCACAGCCAGGGTTTGAGGGATGATGCCCCTTGGGCCCATGGGTATGTTTTTCCATTTCTTTTGTTGTCTCTGTTATCAACTTGACATTATTTCTCTATGATAAGGGGCAAGTGATGGCCAGGAACAGCCATGGCCCATCCAGGGGAAGGAGGGGAGGTGCCAACAAACAATGGTGAGGAGGGCACCAGAGCAGGGGAGGCAAGTGGGATGACAATGATGATACCCAGACACCCAAGGAATGCCAATGATGATGAAACCCACTGCACCAGGAGATGGGGAGCCACCACCAACAAGGACTCCCACCAGCGATAACGAGGGTCCACAAGCAGCAAAGGGGAACCACAGCCAGCAGGGGGGAGCCCTCAACAACACAGGGTGCCATCAACAGTGATAACAAGCCCTGGTGGTGATGACAATCCCCCAACAGTGATGACAAGCCCCTGATGATGACAGGTCCCAATAATGAAAGGCAGCCACTACTGGAGAGGACCACCATGGGTGATAGAGAGTCCCTGACAATGATGGGGAGCCACCACCATGGGGACCACAGGGACCACCAGCAATAAGGACAGGCCACCAATGGCGACAACACCTTTCCTGGAGCAACCCACATCCCCCTCCCTCCTGCAAAATATGAGCTGGAGGGGGCTCTGTTATTCTGTTCTCTCTTTCTTACTTAGCTATAGCCTCCCTCATGCATATGTGTGAGTGAGTGTATATAATTTCCTACTTTAATACATGCATTTAAATAATTGTTTATATTAAATGTGAGCCACCCAAGAATTGGTGCCACCAAAACATGCAAGCAAAGATAGACAAGGCCTGAGTACAGGTAGTTGCTCATGGGCTACCCATGCCATTACCAAATTTACCAGTGGTGTCCATTTCAGCTACCTCTTTGTGGACATTGGTGACAAGTGCAATTCACCCCTCTACTGCTACAGCAAATGGGCCCATGGCTCATTGTCATTGGTTTAGAAGGGCAACAGTTGGAGGGGAGATAGAAGGGTACAGAAAGGTCAACAGCAGGCAAGGGGAGGCCTTTGCAATGCAAGAAACATGGTTGGATGATGCAGTTACCATAAATAGCAACCCAAAAATGGCTCAGAGTAGCTTAGCTGGCTCCAGAGCCAAGCCAAGCCACATGATATGGCTGATGACCCTGAGCTGAGCCAAGCTGTGGCAACACTAGTTAAGGGTATGATAAGATGTCATGATGGAATGGTAGTGCACAGCTCATGCAAGGTTGTTAGATTGATTTCATGGACATGAAGATTTTGATAATATTAATATTATTATTGGAACAATAACCACAAATAGAATAGCCGATTCGGAATTTGAAACTAGTGCCAAGATGCCACTCATCTTGAAGCCTCACATTTACAGAGTGTTTGGTTAGCTTATAAAGACAAGTCTGGACTCATAACACCTTTGTGGCAGAAAATACCATCCCATATTTTGTTGAAAACCTTGATGAAAATTCATGTTAGATGGTTGAGAATCTATGCCCTCATCTTGGATTAACCTGTATTTCATCCCCTTTTAAAGTGAAAATTCATCCCAAATTCATCCACCATATATTCAACCATTTATATTACATATTTCCTATTTTGTTACCCAAACAGCTGAAATTCATACCAGTCCCACAGTAATATATCATACCTACTACTTGTGTGATATCATATATGATCTCTCTCATGAGCACTTTACTAGCCATTTTGTAGACCAAGAAGATCAGAAATGGTCCCATGATGGTATCTTAACTGGTGCTATTCTCAGAAAAGAATTGACTGCAGTGTCTCAAATGCCCTCAAGCAATACTGGCAGTCTACTGCTACTAATAAATATAGAGATGACCAAACACTAAACTATTTCCTACTTCACAAGAACTCGGGAGCCGTCCATGTCAAACATTTGCAAACTTTTTCTCTGAGTACAAACAACAATATTTGCAAACACTGCTCTCATGAGAACCAAGTGTTTGCAAACATTCCCTCTGGTGAGAGGGCGTATTTTTGTATTACATAATTATTATGACTAGAAAAAAAGTACACTTGGGTGGGATTGAACACAAGACCTCATGAAATAATAGAATTTAACACAGCACACACAACCACTCAGCCAAAACACCATAAGATATAAGTAATCAAATAGATATATATTGATGCCAACGACGTGGGGACTTCAACATTTGTTGATGATGCTTACATAATGCACATAAATCATCGCACATGTCGCACACCCCATTCTGTGTGTTCCCTGAGTAAATAACTACAAAAACTACATCACAACATGTGCGATGATTTATGTGCATTATGTAAGCATCATCAACAAATGTTGAAGTCCCCACGTCGTTGGCATCAATATATATCTATTTGATTACTTATATCTTGTGGTGTTTTGGCTTAGTGGTTGTGTGTATTGTGTTAAATTCTATTATTCCATGAGGTCTTGTGTTCAATCCCACCCAAATGTACTTTTTTTCTACTCATAATAATTATGTAATACAAAAATACACCCTCTCACCAGAGGGAATGTTTGCAAACACTTGGTTCTCACGAGAGCAGTGTTTGCAAACATTGTTGTTTGTACTGAGAGAAAAAGTTTGCAAATGTTTGACACAGACTATTGAACTCGGACATGACATGCGAAGCAGCGGCCCTCTAGCACAAGTACAGGCATTGAATGTTGAACCCTTGTCCAAGATCTAATAGAAAACATGCGAAAAAGCGTGACAAACTGAAAAACGACAAATGCTCGGAGGTCCATAACCTTTCAAACCATATCAATTATCCTTCGAGGAATGTTTGAAGAAAGAGGAGATGATGAAGATGTGTTGTCCACTGATTAAAGACAGAAGGCAAACACCCTACAAGATCATCACAACCCATCAGTTTCCCTCACCTCAAGATAATGCACAAAGACTCGGACTTACAGTGCAAGCAATCCACCGCCGGATCTGAATGGGCATCGGGTCTCTGCAACGCCTGCTCCCACACATCCACATACACCCACTTAGCTCCCAACTGACTCACTGCCTCCACGCTCTGCCTCAACTGATCCCGCTCCCTCATAAGCCTCGATATAGTCGACCTCCAGATTTCATTAAGCGGCACAAAAAGATCCCAGTCCCAGCGGGCGCGCTGCTGTTTGAGATCGGGCGTATCGACGAGCGCTTTGAGTCGCGGGACAATGTGTTGTTCCCTGAAATGTGCATCGGGAGGGTTGAGGTAAGGCATAGTCTTCTTCCCACAGGCGGGGTGTCCTGGGGAGGTTGAGCGGTAGAATACTGAAAGTCGGGGTATAGGAGATATGCGGGAGGTTACGAGTTTGACCTGGTAGGGATTGAACAGTGATGGTAAGGTTGAGGTGGGATAGACGTACCATTTGTTTGTAGGTCTCTTTGACGCGAGCTTGTTCCGCTTTGTCGGTCTTCTGTGGAGGGAGCATGGCAAGTTCGTGTCGCGACCACTTTTTTTTTTCCCGAGTGTTCAGAATGAGAAAAAAGTCAAAAACGATGAGGATTCCTTACATGTGCGCCGGCGTTCATCAACAATACAGTGTCTTCTGTGACGACATGCTCCTCGCCTTTTCGGGGCCGCGAAGCATTTGCCACAAACTCCTCCCAGCCGTCCACACGCTGAAAGTCGTGATACCAGTAATAGGTCGGAGACGCGCCAAGTCGTTCAGTGATACCTCTGATATCTCGTTCGTCGACGAGCATGTGTTCTTCTAGCATTGTGAAGAGTGGGCGTTTCATCCGAGAAGCGGGGATGTTACCGCGTTCCATTACAAGCCGAGACTTTGGGTCGTCTGGCTTGAGGACGGCCTGGTGGACGTTCTTGTGGTTGTACATGGGAAGCTCGGGGGAGTCCATGTCGAATCGGAAATCAGACTGTCCAAGGAGATAACCA
>QFEU01002772.1:0-12021 GCA_003316345.1 Tricholoma terreum
TCTCCTCACCGTTCTGCAGCCGTCTGATTCGGCGAACGGTGAAGTCCCCATTCCTCCTGCCGATGGTCAGACCAATCCGAATCCATTCACCCTGACTGCAAACACCGGCGTCGTTCCACCCGTCGTTCCCCCCGCCCTCCCATCAGCCCGAGCAGAAGATCTCCCGGCTGTAGTCGTTACAGGGAAACGACCACGCTCCTCATGTGGACGGAGCAAATCACGCATCGTCAGCAGGGCATATGTAGAGATTGAGGACGAAGAGAAGGCCGTCGTGAAGGGGGAGGTGGTAGAACCCCAACTATCTACCCCCCCTCCCAGGAAACGCAGGGAGAAGACGGCTGACAGTGACCGGAAGACTCGACAATACCCCCATAACATCGACCGGCCACCCTTCCCCCACAATGGGACGGTTCCTCCTCCGGGGTCAGACCTTCACAATGATATGCTCACGTGCGATAATTGTTGGAAGAAACAGCAGACGAACCCCGGGCTGGAATGCATATTGGTTCCCGGTCGTCGAGTGTGTCTTCGGTGTCGTGAGGTGAAGGTCAAATGTAGTCGATGTCCGGATGATTGGGTGAAACACAGGACAACTATGATGGAGGACGAAGAACTGGACTGGATGATTTCTGGGCGGCTCCCAGAAATGTCTTCTGTCCCTCAGGGTACTGGACTGTCACAACGATCTCGTGGGCCTTCATGAAAATGTAGCCCAAGTACTGCTCGTCCTCGCAGTAAATCTTGCGGAGAAGGGAAGTCGAAGGGGGGATCGACGGAGAAGTCGAAGGGGAAGGAGAAGGAGAAGGCAAAGGAGAAGGCAAAGGAGAAGGCAAAGGAGAAGGTGACGCAGAAGTCGAGGGCGCCGACCTCAAGGAACGTCAAGGCTAAGGCGCAGAAGTCGAAGATTTTCTGAGGGAGTGAGGATGAGGATGAGGATGGGCTTGAGTATGTGGAGGGTGAGGTGATGGAACACGACGATGCTCGCTCGGTCAAACGACCTCGGACTGATGCTGGTCCATCCCGTGGTCCAACCATGTGGATTGCTGGCGGCCGCAAAGTTCACACCGGTCCCAGCCCCCTGGAGCCTGTGATTCGGCAACTTCAGTCACAGCAGGCAAAGATGGAGACCCGACTGGACGTCATCAATTCGCACTTCGCAACGTCGACGGCCATTCAGCAACAAATTCTGGAGGCTTTGCAGCGCATGTCACTGTCCTTGCAGTGACTGGACGCGCGCCCTTCGTCATCTGCACCTTCACCAACCAATGCCCCCCAAGCGGTACCTGTCACACGTCGATTACAGCACTTGGAGGCCTCAAACAATGCCCTCTTTGCTGCTGTGAATGGCTTGCGCAAATCCAGTGGGAGCCAGTCGGATTCTACACCACCAAACGTCCATCCACCTTTACCTTCGACTACAGGTGAGAGCTTGGGTCCTAGCCGTGTCCCTTCTCTTCCCCCGTTGCATATCCAACCAAGGCTTACGCCCGATCGTCGAGTTGTGGCCGAGGTGCAAACATCGCCTCTTTCTGATACGCCGATGATCGTGGATATCCCACGTTCTGTGATTGGGGTACAAACAACCCCTCCCATATCTCCAGTTTGCCTTGCCCAGGGTATGCAAACGATCTTCGACAACGTTTCCATACCGACCGTCTCTGTTGCCGTTGATGATACTCGGCCAGGAAAACCAAACAAAACACCTAAATGTGGTCGTTCAGTACTACACAAGCTGGAGGAAGGGTGCAAGGTGTTTGAATGTCTATCACAGACGCCTATAATGGTACGCGATGGCCGCGTGAAGAGTGCGATGGTTTACGATAGTCCAACGATGGTCGCGGACACCCGATATGCGCGCGCGGTGATCGAACGTTGGACGCGCAATATAACGGGGATCGGTAATGATATAATTGACTCGAGGATAGATGACGATGACGACGATGGTGTTAAAGGGATGAATGCGACGATATGCGATACGATAACGAGTTACGAATTGGCACGACGAAGTTCGCGATTATTTCGCAGAACTTCGGGCTAGTCGAGAGATGATCTTCGAGTTGGACTCTTAGATCTTAGAGACGATAGGAGTCGAGACGAGTTCTTGTTGCTACTAGGTGAATACTACAGGATTTTTATATGTTTTAAAACGAAGGATACCAAAAGGGAATAAAGTCATGAGACCATAGATGTGTATCAAAATGGATCAGAACAATAAAGAACCGCAACCAAGGATAAAACATAAGGAAAATGAACTAAGACGAAACGGAAATGTCTTATTGTCATAATATCGGAGCGTCAAACAGAGCGCATCGTGACTTCTCAAGACGCCGTCGTCCCTGCGCGAGTGCGTCCCAAAACGGCGGCCGCGAGTGTGATAGCGTATCACGAGAAGGATGGATAACCGTCGGAAGGACGGTCCGAAGGGCTAGGAACATACGCGAATGCACTCGAAGTCGTACGATAAGTCGCGATGTAGGTCGAGGTCGTCCGAGGTTGGTCGGGGCATGATCGGGGACGCGAAAGCGTGATCGGACGTTGTTCGGGTGACGCGTAATGGTCGGGAGAGGTGCTGTCGAGTGTCCGATGTGTATCAATTCGGAGCTTAGGCTAGCAGGTGACCCTATCACCGTCCAAGCGCCTTCGACACCCTCCCTGCCGCAAGGAATTTGGCTCGACGTCGAAATTCAAACCGATGTGATGATGAATACCACGCTGCCTCCCCCAAGCCCATCCACCCCGGTTCAAGCCACCCAAGTTGAACGAGATGGGTCTCACCCCGGTGGATTTGGTTTGAGCCCCCTCACCTCATTAAGCACATTTGATCTTCTCCCCCCTTCGTCCTCGTTGCCGGCATCGCACAGCCAAGAATCATCGGCATCACCCTCGCCCTTGCCTCCATCCCCAACTCCAGCTCAGCGGGTATTACACTGATCCACCAGAGCAGAGGGGAAGAAAACTTAGTCTTTATGTTCTGTCCTGTTCCATTCTTTAGCCTTGTTTCTGTAAATATATTTCAATATTAGCATGATGGTTGATGCCTGTCATATTAAATAATTTGATATCATCCTTGGGAGAGGTAAATCAGTGTTATTCCAATCAGTACTACATTTGACCTCTAGGTTGAACATGCCTGCACGGTCCCGGGTGATCGTCGTGGTCCCGGGACGACCCGTTACTGCCAACACCTGTTGCTTTGGTGAATGGGCAGTGTACGCTGGTTTGTCACTGGATGCTGGTTCGCCACTGGATGCCGGGTTGCCTCTGGCTGCCGGTCTGTCACTGGATGCCGGGTTGCCTCTGGATGCCGGTTTGTCACTGGATGCCGGTTTGGCATGCCCTCTCGCCACTGGATGCCGGGTTGCCTCTGGATGCCGGTTTGTCACTGGATGCCGGTTTGGCATGCCCTCTTGCCACTGGATGCCGGGTTGCCTCTGGCTGCCGGTATGTCACTGGATGCCGGTTTGGCATGCCCTCCACAGAAGTGCCACTGCTGGCGTCCTTGGCACCAGGAGAAGGCAACCAATGCCGGTTTTCCAACTCGTTTGCAGAACACCTCGAGGCCCAATCCGCAGTAGGTTCACTCGCTAGTCCCTCACCGAAGCTATATACAATGCTACTAATTAGCATTTGATTTCATCCTGGCATCCTGCGGCACTAACTCAAAGGTCACAGATGCCAACGTGCCATTCCGTTTGCAGAAGAGCAGTTTCAGATGCCCATTACATCACTGGCCTCTTATTAGAAGGACAGCAGATACGCTGCTAGTCCAGTGGTCTCACGTCCTGCGCTCCTCTGGTACCGGTGAATAGGTACCATTCATCGATTTCACAATAGTCCCGCTAGTTCATCATACAAGCTATAAACAAGTTGCCGATTGATTTACCTGCCGGTCTGACATGCTACACATTGCTTTCGTACTGTTTGAGGACCAAGCAGGCAAGATCGATCAACGCCTGATATATTTTTCTCTCAGCTTCCCGGCTTGAACATACCCCAGAGAATCGTTTGATGGTAACAGTAGATATGATGACCTCTGAAAGTAATGTATGCTGCTATGGCATGCCGAACATACCATACATTTCATACCTTGCTTGGGTTTGACAAGATGCATGCCAACGATCGCTCAATGTGTGCCTGTCTTTTCTGACAAATTCTCCTTCCGAACGTGATGATGGATCATCGGTTGACAGTTGGAATGCGCTAATACACGGCGCTTGTAGTTTCTGGACCATCATCATTTTCGCTTTCAGATACAATGTAGACACCCGTGGTTCCCATTTGTGTTGGTATTTGTCCAGAAAACCTTATGAACCTCTCTGACATTGGCCCGGTCTTACCTGGCTAGTTGTCAATTGGTCATTGAATGTCGAAGACCAACCTCATAAACCTCTTCGACATTGGCCCGGTCCTGACATTGGCCCGGTCCTGACATTGGCCGGTCTTGTCCTGTTTTGGTCACCCATCATTATTCAGCTCTAATTGGTAACTGAGGAAGGGCCCATCCAATCATTTAGTACTGCTCATTGGCCCACCCATCTACATTGTCTATACCCAGCCTATGGGCCCACTTGGCTGGCCCATCATACTGGTGCAAAATACATCATTGGCTGGCCCATAGGATATGGGCCAGATCTGCTATAGGCCCTGTCGGTCAGCTCTTTGTAAGTGCGTGGATCAGGAAAATCAAAGGGGCAGTCAGACGCACGGTGATTTTGATAGCCATGCTGGCACTTCATACAACCTTGGTGTTTATGCAAGAGGGCACATTCGTTATCTGTAAGGCGGGGGGGCTTCGTATGAGGGGCAGATGTAGCACTTGTGGAACTGTAGGGCTTCATAGCTGTGGTGTTCGCCACACGGGAGTTGGATGCGAGGGCCTGATGCTTGGGAGCACGTTGAAAATCCTCACTGGCTTTGAGGTAATGCTTAGTGTCATGACTATGTTCTTCCGCCAGTTTCCAAGTCTCAGTAATCCATTTTGCCAGGCGTGCCTCCCCAGTTCGCTCTCCCACAGTATTAACAGCTGCTTCGACCATTTCCTTTACTTTTCTATTTTTGCAACGTGTACGGAGGTCGACGTCAAGAAGGCTATCCAGTTGGAAACGAAGTGTGTCCTCAGAAAAATGGTAATCGGTGCCGCGAAGAATAATATTTAAGTGATGGATATTGTTAACCCATTTAGTGAATGAGTCGGATGGCTTGAGACGAGAGTTACAGATGTGAGTGTGTAGTTCGTCATCCCATCCATCAGATAGGAACTCTTTACGGAGGTCTTTCATGAAACTGGCGAATGGCAGAGCCACGAGCTCCGTGCGGTGCGTTGCCACCCAGTCTCTAGCACGCATGTCTTTTAGACCTGGCAAGACGGCAGCCACGCAATCTTCCTCCTCCAACTTTTTATTCGCTGAGAAGAAGTCTTCACAAGCCATCTCCCATTGGCAGATGACCATAGGAGTGACCTCGCCCGGACTTAGCAGTGGGATATGTTTAGGTTCTGCGTGGATGCATTCGGCGGGCATGTTTGCAGACATAGTACAGTTCGGCAAAGGACAGGGGTCGTAGAACGAATCAGAGTCGGAGTCGTCAAGAGAAAACTTGACTGTATGCGCGGGAGAGAGCAGTAAGACGGAGTCTCGTGCAGAACTGGGTGTATGCACATTAAACGTTGGAGACGGAGGGTCGATCGGACTGGCAAGGGACGTCAAGGGAGATTGAACTGGAGACGCAACAGAGTTTGAGACAGAGGGTGATCCGGCAGGCGTGCCAACAACACCGACTGGCATGATCATGGCAGGCTGTGTAGCAACACCGAGTGCTTGACGGCGCGTAATCGGCAGGGTGGGCAGCGACTTCGAAGACAGTGACAGAGATAGGCACGACGGCCTATTTAACAGCGGGTGTGAAGAGAGAAAACAAAAAAAAAACTGAGGCAAACAAACTACTCACTACGCGAGAGAATGTTGATCCTATCGAGAGCGGCGTTAAAAAAAAAGTGTAACCCTGTCGAGGGTTCACTAGACGGCCACCGAGATCAGCTGAAAGGTAACGAGCTCAAGGTGTGGATTACAAGCTAGCGACGGTTGTAGAACTACAAGATGATGATGATGATGATGGTTGTTCGATAAGAGTCATCATCCGTATCTGTCCGTGATCATGTGCATGGTAAATATGTGTCAATAAGAGCCATTGTTACAAGTATGTCAAATCCCCCCTTGCACGAAGAGTAATTGGAGTGTTGCAGAGATCACAGTTTGCCGTGTCCTTTCCAGAAAGAGGATCCTTGTGAATAGTCAGTATGAGCTGCTTCCCATCAGTAAGGATGTAGGTGACTGTTGGTGCTTGTTGGGCAGGAGAATTGTGAGGAGGTATAGACATTGCAGGATCACAGTGGGGGAAGGGAAGAAAAGAGGGATGGACATGTGTCTACAGCTTTTGTACAGCTTATCACAATCGAGGGTGTCGATAATCATGATTGATGCATATGTAATCACTGAGATAACCCGATCAGGACTGGGACCCCAAAACGTGATTGTTCACCCTCAGCTACCAGTTGATATCACGGATTCTTCTGGTGAACGCCCCCTGGAAGTAACAATAGAACTGGAATGGTGGAGACAACAGCAAAGTGCATAACGGGAAAGACCAGCTTTTCCAAGAGATCCTACCTCAATATGCTCCATGATTTATACCAATGGCTTGCGATTGACAGTATTCCATGATAATACCCTATGCAACCATCAGAAGCCCTGGTCCATCAGACGACCATCAAATCACTGTGATCTTGAAATTACAGGTGAAGTGAGGTGGAGTGACTACAGCCATTCATGGCTCTTTGGACCACTCAAATTTTGTTGGCCTTTGGGTACTCGTTATAGCAGACTCCAAAACATTTTGAGTAGATAACAGTTTAAACATATAAGTAAACTAGCTGATGGTCATCTCACAAGCGTTATTGGTAGGCGTTGAATGGTGCGATGAAGGGATCAGTGCAAAAAGTTGTTATCAGCCGAACTGGGTCAGTGGACCAGTCACATCAACGGTGTGATTTCCCAATTGGGATAGGGTTCCTGATCACGATCACCCACTGTCATCAGACATCGGATCGCCATCATCCTCGTTGCTCTCTAAGCCCTGCATAGTAAAATCAGCTAACAAAGGTTTGCAAAGGGCTTTCTCCATCGGTGGCATCTTGGGCTTCGTCCATCTTGGCTTGCGGCGGTCATATTTTGTGTTGTCCCACTCAATGCCCCATTTCCTGACTTCATCCTCCCATTCACTCTTCAGGTCAGCATTGTGTTCCTTCCAGTCCATCTTCCGTACTTTCCAAACATCCATTGTGAGTTGTACTGCTCTTTTGCCTTCTTCTTCAATGCAGCCTCCTCAACTACCTTATCCTGTCCATCCTGCCATTCCTTCACCTCTTGAATAATGTCATCCTGTGTCAGGATCTTGGCCTGCCCATCCATATTAATCTTCCCAGTCTTCCTCTTCTTCACCTTCTTTTCTTCCTGAGCCTGGAGCTGCCCTTGCACACCTTCAAGATACATGGACTACAAAACTGTCTGGGCCTGCATCCCTGCCATCACCTGCTTCTGTAGTGTGAGAAGATTGTTGCTGACTTGCAACACTTCTCGCAACTTTGCCTTGTGCTCAGTACTCGGTTCAACATCCAGGAGCATTGCATTTTGTTGTGTAGGAGGTGTGATCATTGTGATAAATAAGGGTGGCAATGCTGAGTTTGACTGAATTGGTGAGTCTGGCACCAGAAATGAGGCAGAAGTTGTTGCTAATGATGCCAACCCACATCACACAGGTGTGTATAGAGGAGAGTGTACTGCTGCCCCTGCTTCTCATTGTAACTCCTCTGTTTCCTGCCATTTCTGCTTTTGCACATTGTGATGGCAGATTAAGTTGACAACTTCATGCACAGAGCTGGCCAATCCCAGAGGGAGAAGACTGGTTGTGGATGTTTCAAGACTAGGGGCCATCATCTCTAGTTATTACATCAGGATTATATGGCACAATCCCAGTTTTCATGAAGGCCACTCGGATGTTGCCCTCGGTGAAAGTGTGGGCATGTGCCTTGGCATAGACCACCATAAAGTTGAGTCTTGTTACAGCAGGCCCACATGCTTTGAATCTATCTTGCTTGTCACTCCAAGCATGCTTCAAGGCACTGAAGATGACAATATCAAGCCCTTGATAGACATGAGTCAAATGGAAAAGATAACACAATACAATGATGTTATTATTGTATGCATATTCCAGGAACCCGAGTGTGTAATGTGAGCTGTGGCCATTGACAATAAGTAGTCATGTCTGCCCATCTGCCTTTCCCTTGGTCTGTATATTCCAGTATTTGAGCCAGGCAACACCAATCTCCCCTGACATATAACCCTTCTTCTGATATCCTGTCCTAGAGGAAAATCAGCTTGAATGATCCTGTCACCATCATATGAATCATACTGTGCATCCAAGGGATTGTCCTGTAGCCACTTCATTTGGAAATCTTCTCCCTTGTGGATGTGAGGGACATCCCATCAGCACAGATAGTGGGTAAAACCATGATATTTTCTTGAGTTCCACTTCGTTGCTGATGTTGTATTTTTGCTCCAGCTGGTCCAATCACCTGCTCTGTCACACCAATACCTGACTATATTCCTGTCTCATCTGTACCAGATACCAGCTTGTCAGGAATGCTATACTTCCCTCTGACCTCCTTTAGTACTTCTCCTTTGTCACTGGATTCACAGCACAGCCACAGGATCTGTTGAGTGTGCTTGACCAGTAGTCTTTGAAGGTCCAGTTGGGTTGCAGTTGTGGACCATATTTGGAGCAACTGCAACTGCAACCAGTTGCCAACTAAGGCAATTGTCAACAACTGCAACTACAGCTGGTCACAACCAGTTATAACTAGCACTTTCAGGTGCAGAAAATGAATTGTCATGTATTTGTGCTTTGTAATGTATAAAAACAATCAAAGATAAGATAAATTATAAATAAAATACTTGTTTTGATCATAACTTGCTTATTTCTTGACCGTTTTTGATAATTTTAGGCTTATTTTGATAGAACAACATGCATGATTATGCTACTGCACAGCCACAGGTTGCAACCAGTTGTACAACTGCAGTTGTTCATTATGAAAACCCAGCAACTGCAACCAAATTTCTGGTCTTTTCCAGTTGGGTTCAGTTGGGTTGCAGTTATTTTTCGGTTGCTACAACTGGACCTTCAAAGAGTATTGACCAGTACATGCCAAGCTGATTGTGGTGCTTCATAATGAAGCGGTTCCTCCAATCCCTGCCCAGGCCTCTTTTTGGAAAGCTCTTGCCCAACCTGTGCTATAAGATTGCTTCACAATGATCCTTCAACCTCTGTGGACTAAGTGGAAAGCCCTGCTGTGCAACTTCAATGGAAAAATTGATGATATTCTCCTCTTCCTCAGCCATGAGCCAGCTCTTTTGCTGATTTGACTCAGTCAATGTTACACCCCCTTTCCCATGTCAGGCTAATGTGTTGTGTGCCAGTGGAATCTGTTAGCCTGTCTCTGCATAGTGAGCATCTGATGCATCTTTGCAGATTTGGCACAATGATTTTTCTTCTCTCCAGGTGTGAGTAACCTCTCTTGTTCAGCAGTGTAAAGTTTTCATGGCATAGGCCTTGATATCATCTACCTCCTTTCTGAGGATTTGCCTCTTGAGTGCTTGAGACTTGGCTATGCCTACCATTTCTTTGTGGGGGTTGATGATATCCTGTGTGCTAGTTCCTGATTTCCCAATCTGGAAGGCATGATGTGACTCTCCACACCACAGATATTGACTTGTACAACATTGTTTTGTGAATATCTTGCAATCACATTGCTCTCCTTGAAATAACTATCTGAAGTTCACTATATAGCATGTAATTTGTATATGGCCACAAAAGTTGACAAAAATTAAAGCATTTCCTATTGTTATTCCTTCATCAAAATTCAGTTTTTGCCAAAAATTACAAGAAACTTGTCTCCCGCAACATCCATTCATCACATTGCTGTAAAAGTTTGAATAGACATACATGGAAACTACATCAGGTAAACCGAAGTATGTTGGTATATCCAGCTACTATTTGTAAGCAGCAAACATAGTGATACACATTGATCATGAAATATAATTAAAAATAATTAAATACCTAAGTGTTACAAGAATTGTGCTGCTTGTCCACCTGTTCAAAGCATTGGGGCAATTGCAGGCATCACCATGGTTGGAATAATTGAGCACAGCCACAACCCCATGGGCTCAACAAAATGCAAAAACCCATTCATGAGTAGGCCCTGTGTTCCTTACTAGGTGTGTGATTGAGAACTAAGACTTTGCTAAGACTTTAAGTGAAAATGAATGAATGAATGAGTGAACAATTTGAGTATTGAGTTGAGTTCATAAAAAATGGTCAGTTAGAACTGTATAAGAGTCCACTTAAGAAAAAGAATAGATTTTTCACTCTTGAGATTCACTTGGGGATAATCATTTACAATACATTACCATCTCTTATCAGCCTGATGGATGTTGTGGTACATCATTGTTCTGTCAACCCACCCTAGCATAATCTAACTTTATAAAGTGGTCCAAGGATTGGGCTTCTTGTAGTAAATTTTACTTTTTATACTTTTGTTATGACTTTATAAAACCTTCTCAAAATATCTTCAAACACCTGATGTATTCATTGGATATTACAAAAGTCCAACGTGATTTGATGAGAAACACAGTCATTGGAGTTGTTTGGTCTATTAACCCCAATGTTCCATAGAGCCATGAATGACTGTAATCTCCTGCAGGACTTCCACTCTGACTTCCAAGTGCATGGCATTGGAAGGAAGACATTATTCCAAATGAAAGCCTCACTAATAAGGTCATGAGCAAAATCACATTAAGTATGCATTGGTTTGGTTCAATTACATACTTGCATGAAGTATAAAACCTATAGCTATTCACATTCCATCTACTGTATATCTTCATGCAAATATGATATTTAGTTCCATTCTGATTCCAAGTTTCATCTGCATTGCATGCTTGACAATAACATGTAAGATAGTTTGGATTCTTGAGACATGTTTGTGATACTAGCCAATTTTGGCTGCAAGTTTTTCCAGGACTTGCAATACTTCTCAGACTTAGCAAAGAACAGGAATTGCGGTCCAAGATTGTGCACAAGTGTGCCAACATGCCCCATGTTGGACACAACATAGAAACTGGTGACACGATTATATTGTCTGATACTGTAACTAGGACTGCTCCTATCCCAACAACACATGTGTGGTATTTCAAAAAGCTGCAAAGCCCAAGATATTATACTCATACTCACCTCCCTCCTCTCCATCCAAATCCAACTCAACCAAACTCTCATTGGACTCATCTGATTCTTCCTTCTCATCTTCCTGATCTTCCTTGCTTTTCTCCACATATGATAGTAACTCTGACCCATATACTATGGACCAGCCCATAGTGTATTTTGCATGAGTATGCTGGGCCAGCCAATGTCGGCCCATGTACACAGAACAACCCAATATAGAAGAGTGGGCCAATGAGCAGGAAGTTAGTGCTACTACATTGGATCGGCCCAGTTGACCCGCACACATGACATGGCCAGGTCGGTCCAAAGAGAGCAAACCTATTGTTGGGCCATAAAATAAGCATCAGGCCAGGTCACAAGCATTGGGCAAGCTCAGGTCAAAATTGTGGGGGCAGGGGAAAGCATCAGACGGGGCCAAAATTGTCCAGCGGGGTGAACATCGGCAGGCCAGGGGAAAGGGTCGGACGAGGTCCCAAGCATCGGGCAAGTTCAGGTCAAAATCTTTGGGGCAGGGTAAAGTGTCGGATGAGGTCAAAATCATCCAGCGAGGTCAAAATCAGCGGGCCAGGTCAAAATAATTGGGCCAGGTCAAAATCATTGGGCGAGCTCAGGTCAAAATCATCGGGCCAGTGGAGTAGGCCCAGGTGCCTACTAGCTGTGGCGAGGCAACGCGATGGTATAGCAATGCTGATG
>QFEU01002774.1:0-14494 GCA_003316345.1 Tricholoma terreum
ATTAAGTGATTGCAGCCCACCCTCAACACATCACATGATGAATGTTGAACATCAACATCACGTTGCGGACTGGCACTCCCTTCAACGACGGCCGCCTCCCTCCCTCTCCCATTTACCTCACCACCACCACCACTGCATGCACACCCACCGCAACGGTTCCCACGCCCACTCTACCATCACCATCACCATCAAATGAGCCGACTGGACGGAACGCGGGCCCAAACGATGGCAACTGTCATTTGGGCCATGGATAAGTTTTTTTTGTTTCTATTTTGTTTTGATCAACTAACCAATTGTATTTTATTGATTTTTAGGTAGTTCTTTACTGGTGAGGACGGGCAACCATGAAAAATGCGCAACGCACGTGCACGGCCACCCAATCCCCCTCCTCCCCATTCAAATGGGATGTAAGGCTGTCGACATGGTCTAGGAATGCACAGAGGGACGCCAGGAGACCCCGGAAGGGGGATACCTGCCTGGTAAGCACCCAGCACCCCCCATATACACGCCATGTCACGCTGACGTGCACAAACCCCCCTGAACGGAAAACGCCAACTACCACCCATGCCCACTGCTGCAAGCACCTGCTTGCAGGTTGGGTAGGGTGAGTGAATGGCGGCAGGCACTGATGACGATGAGGAACAGGCACCAGGGCCCCACCATGACAAGGGGCAGCCCCAGGACCCACCACAATGACCCAACGATGACGCCACACCCTGGAGGCCCCAGCACCACCCACGCAACGCACCATCTGCCTCCAGCCCCCTGAGCAACTGCTCATGGGGTGGATGACGGGTGGAATGACTGCACGCCGCCCGCCACCATTGGGTGGGTGGCAGGTGCACCAGGGTCATATGACAAAACAATGACGGGCACCCCCCCGCCATGGCCGTGAGCCTGCAAGCCTAACAACATGGAACGACCCAGTACCTGACCCAGTACCTGACCCAGCACCCGCCCCCAGCCCCACGAGCCACTGCTCATGAGCTGGATCACGGGTGCTAGTAGCTGATGATGGGGGACGATGGACGATGGAATGAGGGACGCGACCCAGTACACGACCCAGCACCTGCCCCCAGTCCTGCGAGCCACTGCTCACAAGCTGGATCGCGGGTGCTAGCAGCCAATGACGAGGGACGAACGGGGAATAGGGACGTGAGTGCTGGAGGGATGATGGGGAGATGAGGGAAACAGGACCCACCCCCACTGCCACAAGCCTCTGCTCGTGGAGTGAGGAGGGAGTGGGACAATGAGGATGAGGACAATGGGGGTGGGGGTGGGGACAGGGACAGGGGTGAGCAAAACAATAGGATGGGGCGCCACACCACAGCAGCCTCAACTGCCATGCCGGATGAGGGACATGACAGAACGACAGGCTACAGACAGATGGTACAGCACCCCCCCACTGCTGCTGCTCGCACCTGCTCACATGGAATGGGAGGAACTGAGGATGGGGATGGGGACCACACACAGGATGATGATTGGGATGGGGACAACAGGGCAGGGGTTTTCTTTACTTTTTCCTGAAAACTGTACTACTGTAAATATATCATTTTACACTATTTAAATGTATGAAATGTGGGATGGTTTTCCTAGTGTTTATTATCTGAAATTTGTGAAGATTTCATACCTTGATATCATATAAAAACTAGCTGCTTAACAGATGAAAAGTCTTGGTTAATGACTTGATGAAATTACTATGCTTAATGAATGAAAAATAACCTTCAAATTCATACCTTGCAGGGGTTTAAAATGTGATAAATTCAGGCATGATTTCTATGAAAATTTTGTATGACATTCACTCCCTTCAGAGGCATATTTTACATCCTTTATCCAGATGAAAACCATCATTTTCTTGATCCACTTATGGGATGAATTTCCACCATGGGATGGTGGAAATTCATCTGCTTTTTGATGTTAATTGTTGTGAAATTCATACTCTAAACTCATATTTTTTCTCTCCTAAATGGTTGAATTAGGGGGGGTTTTTCCTACCCCCTGAGGTACATAGTGATCAAGCGCAAGGCTACAGAACCTCTTAGCCCCAAGGGAAAAAAGAAGGCGGGGTGCTTGCCTGGTGGAGAGAGTGATGTCAATCCCACAGACACTGATGGCCCTGACTTATAGCCCTCTTCAAACAATTCAACCCACAGTCACCACAGCAATGGCAGTGTAATCGACATTGATGACAATAACTCTGATGATGAGCTGAGTAAGTAATAAAAATATTATGAGGGCCAGTTTACTCACCAGGTCCTAGAATGGTTGAGCAAAGATTGGAAATCCCCAATCTATGCTTTCTATAAACCAATACCTGATATCACCTATGTCAATGACCGTCGATGCCACGAATTCAAATGTGCAGCACGTGGCTGTAAGTATAAAGCACATCGCTACTTGGATACCAAGGATAAATTGTCAACTGGCAACCTAATCAAACATGTGAAATCTTGTTGGGGTAAAGAGGCATGGAACACCACCAATGATTGCAAGAATGCAACCGAAGCGAGAGAAGCCGTAACCAACCCTATTACAAGATCAGGATCAATCACTGCCATTTTCAAGCAGTTAGGAAAAGGAAAGGTCACTTACTCACATCATATGCACATGAAAACCGAAACCAAGTATGTGTTTCACAACTCATGGCTATCAAGAATCTGAGAACCAAGCGCATAATCAGGGCTGAGATCGTTCGCTGGGTATTCAAGAGTATCTGGCCTTTCAAGATCGTTGAGGACCGTGGATTTCTTAGTCTGATGAAGACAGGCCATCCTGAGTATTATATACCCTCTGCTTCCACAGTGTCAAGGCATGTGAGACTTGTCTTTGCATGGACATGGGATTGGATTGCAAAGTTACTTCAAGTAAAAGATTCAGCTTGTAAAAAATTAATGAGAAACTGATTAACTTACAGGAGTATGAGGGAGACATCAGCTTCGCAACTGATGCTTGGACTTCACCCAACCACTATGCATATGTCGCAGTAACAGCACACTTTGAGACCCAGGGCCAACCTATTGCCATAGTTCTTGATGTTGTCGAGGTCCCCAAGGTGAGTAACTGAAAGCTAATCTAATTGTTAGCACCATTGGGTGACAAAGTACTGAACACTGTCCTAGTCACACTCCAGTATCAATCTCACTGTTGCCTTTGCACAGGTTCTTCATGATTTTAGCATTGATCACAAAGTTTTGTCAGTAACCTGTGACAATGCATCAAATAATGATACCATGATAAGTGAGCTGGACACAATGCTTACTGACTTCTCAAGTGTCAACTGCACCCATTGTGTCGCCCATATCCTTAACCTCATCGCCAAGTCTTTGTTGAAGCAATTTGACATAAAGCAAGATGATAAGATGGACGGGGACCTGAATGATGATGAACAAATGCTGTTGGCAATTGCGGGTGATATTGAAGAGGAGGAACATATTATGGCACAGGAGAATGATGCTGAGGATGATGATACAAAGGATGATGATAGTCTTGAGGGATGGGTGGATGAGGTTCATGCTCTGACTGATGAAGAACACGAGAATCTCCAGGAGTCTATTCGGCCAATTAAAAGGATGCTGGTAAAGGTGATGAAATTCTGGAGTGTACTTACTTGTATGTACTAATCTTCAATGTTGATAGCTTCGAAAACTTGCATTCAAAATTGTTCATTCAACAACAATCTTGTTGCCAGCTTGGAAGGCATGTCTTGAAGAACTGAAACTTTCCATCAAGATTATGCCCCACAATGTTACGGCAAGGTGGAATTCGACTTATGATATGCTATCTTTCGATATCCTGTATCAAAAGGCAATCGAGAATGTCACATCTGACCGTAGGAATGACTTGCAGCAATTTTAGTTGTCAGAGGAAGAGTGGGTGATTGCTCAAGAGGTCTGTGATACACTAAAGGTTCATGACGTGGCTGCATGGCTGTGCTTGGAAATATATTTTATTACTAATATTATTCAATGCAGATCTTGAAGAATGCAACCCCCTACTTCTCTTGTGGAATGCCAAATTTTCCCACTGTGATTCCCGTGATGGATCACATCAACACCACCTTCATGAACGCCACTCTCCCCAGCAGCAAGAATCATCCAGCAGTTTGTGCCACCATCAAGACTGCCAAGTGTATCCTTAACAAATACTACTCACTTACTGATTTCTCAGAGGTCTATAAAATTGCTATGGGTATGTCAACTTCACTTTATATCCAATTATGAATAATGTATCTATACAGTACTCCACTCTCATCACAAACTCACATACTTTGAGTCTGCTGGATGGGATCAACAATGGATCAACACAGCCAAAAACCTCATCTGAGAGCAGTTTGAGTCATGATACATGATGCTGCCAACAACTGAACTGGAAGAAGAGAGCACTCAGGCTGGAAATGTAGAAGGTGGTGCCTCACAATTGAAATCCCCAGTAAGCTGTATACTTCGTTCATATTTATGTTCAAGTTCTAACAACTCAACTAGGTTCAAAGTTCTAAAAAACATATTCAACAACCTCCCGTCTCTCGCTCCCATTCAATGGACTGCCCTGATCGACGAACTTGCATTGTATCTTAGCACCGACCCGGAAAACATTCAAGATGTGATTCAATGATGGTATGAGAAATGCAAGACTTATGCACACCTATACTGCATGGCGCTCAACTATCTCACAATTCCAGGTATGCAGTTCTTCTCATTATGCTATATAATATAATTGATCACTTATTTTTGCTCAGCAACCTCTGTCGATGTCAAGCACCTGTTCAGCCATGGACGGCTTATCCTATCTCACACCCGTAGCCAACTGTCTGTTTCCTTAACACATGCCCTTCTGTGCCTTGGTTCTTGGAGCAAATTGGGACTGGTTAGAGATGAGGATGTTGAGGCAGTTGCTAGATTGGATGAAGTTGATGCACAAGTAGAATTAAATAAGCTGGGTGACATTTTGAAAGAATGTTAGAGTCAGTTGGTTAGACTATTGTACACTTGTAGTTGGTAGTACACAATGTATTGACAGGGTACCCTGGTATATACCCATATCCGCTGCATACCCATATGTCCTGTCAGATTAAATCCTGTATGTGCAGGAGAGCTTCCCGCATGGGTTGGGGTACAGGAGGTGGTCCTGATACCCGCAGGATTACCTGTGCCATTGCCTACTCAGACTGCTGTCAATTACCAGCTAGCAGTTGCCCTCTATTGTATGGGCCAGTTTGGGAATGGAGCATCACTTGCAGATGTTGCTCAGGAAGCCGGATGCTCAGAAGGATCAGTTGAGCTTTGGACGGATCATTGCTTGACAGCAATTGAATCATTACATTGACATATTTGTGCGTCCCCTGACAGCTGAAGAGAAAGAAGCAGAAAAAGAGTGGATAGATATGAATATGGGCTTTAGGGGACTTTGGAGAGATGGCTGGATAATGTATGATGGCACCATCAATGTCCTGTATGCTTGTCCAGGCATGGACAGTGATGCATATTATACCCAGAAATGTAACTATGGCTTTAATCTGCAGGTTAGATGCTATGTTCGCTATTACTCACACACTCAAGTTTAACCATAAGTCTAGGTTGGAAATGTTCCTTCAACACTGCATATTGCAGACTACTCCCATGGTTTGATGGGGGCTGCACATGATGCCTCGGCATTTGAGAACACAGCCACCTTGAGGTTCCCCAACTTCCTCCTCCAAGGCCAGGGGTTTGCTTGGACAGATCCTGCATACCCACTGGGAGAGCGAGTTATTCCAGTCCACAAGATGCCTGCATCTGCCCATTGTGAGAATGCGATCTTTGATAAGGCAGTATCGCATTTGCATATCTGATCAGAGCATTGCATGGGTGCACTGAAAGGTTGTTTTCAATGTCTCCGAGGCCTTCGAGTAAATATCAACTCACCAGAAGAACACATAAAGGCAATGTGATGAATCACCTATGCAATTATTCTCCATAATCTCATTATTGATGTTGAGGAAGAGGTTTCTGGGGCTTATTTTCAGCTGTTTCATAGTGCTGTGGAGGAGGAACAGGATGCAGGTTCTATGAATAACATGGAGGGTGAGGAGGATAATGACAACACAGAAGAAATCAAATGCCAGCTACTTACAGCAGAGCTTCTCGATTGTCATCACAGACTTGGTATTCCATTCTAACTACTAACTATGGTGAAGCTATTGTCATGTGCACTAAAGGACCAAGATAAGGTATGGATATGTATGGTAATTAATTAATTGAGATGATATTTCTTCTTAAATGAAATTCAGATGTCACCCCATCTGTCAACACTATCCTTATCTGAACTCTCAGTAGAGTTGAGATCATCATTCAACCACTCCATATCCTATTCAGCCAATGATTCATGGGAAGTAGTTGCACTTGTGCTTTTCTTCAAAAGATCTTTGCAGTACTCATCTTTTGTAATCAAGCCAGCCTGAAACTCTCGAAGGCGCAATTCCCGCTCTTGAATATCTAACTTACGCCTTTTGGTCTCATTTTCCTCTATCATGTGAGCAGTTGTGAGTTTACAGTCTGGCTATATAAATGCCAATCTTAGTATCAGATCATCAATGATAAAACAATGACCATACACATGCTTGCACAGAAAGGAATGAATCTTCAAGTGTTCGCTTCTTTGGAACATGTGATATTGTTGTGTCTGCCTTGGCAACTGCGGCACAAAGCCTTTCAGAACCAAAGGTTGATTGTTTGGGGCCACGTGCAGGGGTGGCTGATGGTTAAATAGGAGGTGTATTCTCCTGGCCAGAAACAGTAGAGACCACAGCTGGGGCTATGGGAGAAGTCACAGAAGGAGAGGATATAGGAGGAGATCCCACAGGAGGAGATGCCATGGGAGGAGAAGCCATGGGAGGAATGACTGTGTTAGGGTCCAATGCATGAAGAGCAGGATCAATCACATCATCTGAGACGTGCGGCAGGTGATCAACAGCCTGAGAGCCATGGAAATTCTGTAACTTGCGGCCATTAGGGCCAACGCCAGTTGAGATAGCTACTGGGTTCAAATTAGGATGTGTCGCAAGTAGAGTGTGGAGCTGGGCAAAGAACGGGAATGCAATAATAATTTGGTCTACCATGGTTTGCAACATTAGTTGGACAGCTTAGATATTCAGAATGCAAATGCGTATCCCACAGATTTTTGGCTTCAGGTGTCGTTGATGATACTCAACCTGGAAACCCAAACAAAAACCCCAAATGAGTTCATTTGGTATGACACGAGCCAGAGGAAGGATGTGAGGTGGTCAAATGGCTATCACCAACACTGTGGGGAATCAGGGAAAGGTGCGAATGATGTATGATGGTGTTACGAATGGTCCGATGCTGCTAAACAAGAGTCCGATGTTGTTTCAGACACACTACAAAGATCCGATGAAGTTTGAAGAATTTTGAAGAATATCGTAAACCATAAGTGATCGGGTAATGGTGCGAATGATGTAGAAAGGTGATGTGAATGGTCCGATGTTGTTAAACGAGAGTCCGATGTTGTTTCGGACACACTACAAAGGTCCAATGAAGTTCAAAGAATTTCAAAGAATATCACAAACTATAGGAGACGTTTAGTGAAGAAGATAGGGACAAGGATATACTAAAATGATCGGAATGATGAGACAATAGAGACGAGGGCAATGAGGGATGCAACAATTGAGAGATACGATGAATATGAGGAAGTTAGTGACGCTTTCACAAACTTCAGACTAGAACGAGCACTAAGTTTAGAGCTGTGCTCCTTAAACTCAAGCAGAATGGGTGAGGGTTACTACTGTGCAATCCTATTGTTCTAAAGTGACTAGTACAGGAATATATAGATCCTACAAGAATATACTAAAAGGGGGGAATGAAGGTCATGAGACCAGACATGAGGCTATGAAATATATCTACATCAAAATGAAGACAAAGAACAAGGAACCGGAACTAAAGCGAGGATCAGGAGCTCCAACTGAGTTGAAATGGGACTGTCCTATTGTTGTGGTGCTGCGGAACCGGCCAAATGTGTTGTTACCTCCTAAAATGCTAATATCTCCACATGTATATGTCCGAAACGGCTGTCGAAAGGTTCTAAAACACATTGCATGTTGGTACGAATGATGACGAGAGGAGTCTGATCACCATGGTGTGGGTCTGATGTAGTCCAAAGAACCTCAAGGTCCACGAAGTTTCGTTCGAAGCTGCAGTCAAACTGCGATAAGTGCGAAATAACTTTGGAGGTCTGTAATGAAGTTTGGAGGTTTGCAATGATGTTCGGACTGTACACAGAGGTTCAGAATAGCTTTGGGAAGTGTGAATGAATGGTCCAAAGCACATATTCCATGGTTACACTGTGAGGCAGCCCTATCATCGTGTTCTCATCAGGGCTGGAGATGGGAACCTTGTAGCAAGGCAGCATGTCAGAACCATCACTATTGTCGTTCAGATCAATGCCACCACCAGTCTGAATGAGATGCTTTGCTTGATCTTGATATTGTTTTCGAAGGCTATATATCATTGTAATGTATTGACACAGTTAAAAATGAGGGAGACTCACGACACCCATTTGGACTTCACCTGTCCACCACCATTCACATACTTGGGAATAAGCTGCTCTGTGATATGCTTGAATATTTTTGCCTTGCTCTCTCCACTAGAGTTCTAAAAGACATCAGCCTAAGTAAATGTCAATGAAACATGTTTCCACCTCTTTCTTAGCCTTTCCAATGATAACTTTCCTATTATCTTGTGCTCCACAAGCACAATGAGGCGCCAAGTGAGTGCATTGTTGTTTTTGGCCCAATTGACAGCTACAGAGTCACCCATTATAGAATAGAAATGAAGGTGGGGTCAAGGGAGTGTGCAGTAAGAAAGAGGAGACAGGATATCCAGAGAATAAGCCTACGATGAGTGCCTACTTATCAAAGTGAGAGCCCAATCAACCACACACTCTATTGCATGTTACCTTGGCAAGTTGTTGTATAATTTACGTTCAGCTGCCAGAATTAGATGAAAGCCATGACTGAGGACAACCTATGCACTGCTAAACATGCTGCTAACATGAGTCTGTAGTGCATGCAGATCTAAGCGGCAAATTAATGATGTGACTGAAGTGTGACAAATGGTGTACAGCTCCCAAATACGAAAATCATATCTCAACTTTGAGCTCCCCTACTGGTAGCTCTCAGCCCCAGTGAAAATTGGATATAATTAAATTGAATTGATTTGAAGTAGTTCAAATCAAATTGAAGAAAGTGTGTCAAAAGTAGAATAAAATAGTTGTCCATCAAACTCTTGCTTACAAAGCTTGTGAATGTGCTGGCACACACAATGCACACATGTCAATGCAGATGTCAACCAATGCCCCAGCACATGCATGCATGTTTGCCTTGTCACCCAACTTAGAACTTTTTCTTCCAAGTTCTTTTCTTCTCACCATGTTCCCTCACTGACACATGTCCCTTCCCTGCTTTTTTCATATCAGTCTTTCCTTGCCCACACCTCCCTCGAGATTCAAGAGACTACCCATAAGGCCTAAGGCCCTGGCCTTTGAAAGCAGTAGTAGGACAAATTGACAGGAACAAGGTGAATGGGCGATAGTGGTGAACAATGGGGTAAACCACCCATAGGAGAGCACCATTGACAACCAGGTATGCATAGGCCCACCTTCCCCCTAGGTCCATCACTAACCACCATCTTGGAAAGCACCCTAGCACACCCCAGCACCCGCCAGCACTCGCCAGCACTACTATGAGCATGATGGAAAAACTCAACAATGACAGTAAAGACTGCACCACCCCCTCTCAAATCAAGGTGTTAACTGAAGGGTTTCAAATTGGACAAAGGGCACTACCAGCCATGGTCACTATTAGTGTTTCAAGGTTCAGTCCATAGGACCGTAGACCGAACTGGACCGAACCGCGGTCCATGCATCGGTCTGGTCCATTTTTCTGAAAAAGTGAGTAACCGAAACCGCGGTTTGGTTAACGGTTAACTTGTTTTGAAAACATTCGAAAACTGTTATAAAACTGGTTGTAACCGGTTGTAACCGGTCTTTTTACACTTAGATCATATACCTTATAATGTACATATTATATATAATAAACTAACAATGAAGGGGGAAGCCACACAAATTGGTGGGGCTTATATACGTTGCAGTAGTTGTACATATTTGTTCACAGTAAACGAACACATGATACGTGTTGTTTGCATCACGCGTTGATGTGTTTGCTTGCATCACGGCGTTTGTTTACACCTCTGCCTGCACCCACCACCAATGACACGCACACCACCACCCAAACAAACCAACGCAAGGCAGGGGCCCGAACGACGCTACTGTAGTCGTCGTTTGGGCCCCAGTGTAAGTCTTTCATATAATTGTATTATTAGTTGAGTTATTTCTTTTACTAACTAAATGTTTTTCTTTTAGGTTCTTGCATGTTGACTACAACATCACCCACCCACCGAATGATATGCCCCTGCGCTGCTGCTGCAAGCCTCTGCTCGCAGGGTGGCAATGGGTACTGTTATGGCAATGGCTGCCACTGCCATGAACCGCCGCCGCTGCCATGTCACAGCACCACCACCCTGCCTGCGAGCCACTGCTCGTAGGGGGATATGGAGGTGCTGACAACGATGAACGATGCGGATGACGACTAGTGGGAAATGACAATGGCGGGGAACGGGGAACGGGGGACAGCGGGGAACGGGGAACGGGGGACGGCGGGGAACGGGGGATGGCAGACGGCGGGAAACAACAAACAGCGGGGAGGACGAACGGCAGGGAACGACGAACGGGCGGAACCAGGCCAACGAACGACAGATGACAAACGGCAAGGATGACGAATGGTGGGGAACGACAAACAGCGGTGAGGACGAACGGTGGGACGTCGAACGAACAGCAGGACAACAAACGAACGGCAGCAGGACCCCACCCTCGCTACAAACGCGAGACGGTGGGGCTGTTCTTTTTTCTTTTTCTTTTTTGTTCTCTTTTTTTCATTCTCTAAGTTGCTACACTGCACCGCTGCGAGCAACTGCTCGCAGGGTGTTTATGTCTTTATTTTATTCCACATACATAAGTAAATTTAGTTAGTGTGAAAAAACAGGGGAAAAACTGGTCAAAACCGGTTTTTTGGACCATAACCAAACCGATTAGGACCGGTCCCATCAGTCCGGTTATGGTCTACGCCACCTAGGGCTGTGGACTGGACCGGTTACGGTTACGGTTAACCCACTTTGGGGTCAAAAAACCAGACCAAACCGAACCTTAAAACACTAGTCACTATGAGCAACTGCTCATAGGGCAGAAGGCTGGTGTGCACTGGCCAATGAAGAAAGCAATAACAAGCAGCAACAAAAGGGATGAGATGAGCAGCAACAGGCAACAGTGGTGGTGACAGCACCTGCCCCTCCCTCCGTCCACATGGATGTTAAGGTGTTAATGCCCAGCAACAATGATGACAACTGCAGCAGTCCTACCCAGATTATGCTACCTGCACTCCTCTCTATTGTAGTACATCCCTAATTGTACAATAACCCCACATATTCCATTACTACTGTAGAATGTAATTTCATTGAATTGGATTTCCTGGAACCTGCCCATTGGGAGTATATCCTAAATATAGATCTCTCGTAAGAATATAAGACCTACTTTAATATGACTTGATGTTATCCAATCTGATTTGATGGCATGGGAATTGTCATCGAATTAAATATTTACAAGTGTGTCATTTTGTGAATACCACCAAATTAGACTGAAGAAAATAGAAAGGTACTATTTTATTCAATTCGATTCAATTTACTTATATCTGATTTTCACTGGGTCTCAGCAGGGCCAAATGGATTCGGGTTTTCACATCCAAACTGTTGTAGGATGAAACATGTGATGTGGTAATCAGATTAAACATACTGTGCTAGGGCAGGAAGTGGGCCACCTAAGCAAGAAGAGTGATTTACTTGAGTAGAACAGAGCTTTTATAGGATTTGATAGGCTGGGATGGTAGACAAGGATCTTAGGAGGATGATATACAACAGTTTTAATTTTAGAGAATGTTATTGTTGCGCTATGAATATTTTCGCATGGCGACTGCCAAAACAGGAAAATCGATGATCTGGGCCACGCGTGGGAACTGTTCTTGTTGACTGCAGCCTCAACATCTCCGTGCCATTCTGACCGATGTAGAGCAGCTTTGCATTTCAAACTTGTTGAGTCATGTTAAGAGGTGTGTAATCTATCTATAATTCAAGCTTTCGTTGCATCTGACTCCTTTCCACGTCTAGGATTTCGATGTCTTGGTGGATCTACCTGGGTCTTGATCTCACCAGACTGCATTGTCAATGCCACCTTGACACCTCCGTCTTCTGCCTCCAAACCATCCTCTGTGACCCCGGGTACCAAGTTAGTGTCATACTCGGGACTTATGGCCTGTTCGTGTACTCCCACTTCTCGCAGAGCTGCTGGTTCACCCTGATCTCCAACAGCATCTGCAACACTCGAAATCTCAGCTTCCCCAATGTCTCGAGTCTCAAGTGGCGGTTGGCGTATACGTGGGAGTGGGCATGGGAGTGGGCGAGGTTGTGATTGCTCGGTATGTTGACTTATTTCTTGATCAGCGGCCTCCTCGCGGCATCCTTGAATCACCCGAACAGGACATTGTCAGCGTGATCTAGGGATTGGAATCTCTGCTTCGCTCTCGGAGTCGGAGTCAGAGCCACTTTCGAATGACTCGGATGAACCAGATGATCCCAAGCCTGACTCTGAATTGTCTGTGCCGGCACTAGAACCGCCTACTGCAGCTGTGTCCCTCCCTCTTGCACCCCTCCCTCTGCCTCTGCCTCTGCCTCTCCCGCCGCCTCTACTACCTCTAACACGAGCACGAGCCCTTTCCGCCCTTTCTGCAGCTGCGACAGCCTTCTTTGCCTCACGCTCAGCCACCTTCTTTGCTTTGTCGATCTCCTTGTGATAGTCGAGAATGCTCTTCTTCAAGATTTTGAACCGTGGAGCTGCCTCTTTCAATACATCTTTCATCTTACTCCCCCAGTCCTGTCGAGCAAGGAAGTCCAGGTTCTCAGCCGCTGTCATATGCCGTGCTTGTCCTGAGCTTCGTTTGTTCTGGGTTTTTCGCTTTTCCTTCTGGAACGCTCGCTTTCTCAGCATCTCGTTTTCCAGGTCCATGAGTTTCATCTGGGCATAGTCTTCCTCTAGAGCAATACCTGCCTGGACAATGATATCTCGTAACATCATGTTCTCAGCTCTAAGTGCCTGTTGAGATGCAGTACCTGGAAGCGGTGAAGGAACTTCAATGTGATATCGCTCCATCGGCTCTTCATCATCATCCAGTAATTCCTCAGCCAGTGTCGTATCAAGTGCATCGGCATCATGGTGAAGTGTCGATGTTGCTGCAGCTGATGGAGTTGGGGTTGGGGTAGGTGTCGGGACTAGGATAGAAGGGAGATGTGCAGGAATGGGCTGTGCAGCCTGTGTCGTTGTATTCTTTGATGGCTCGAAGGCTGAAGGGGGGATGGCGTGACGATCTAGGGGCCAAATTCCAGTTTTTCGGAAGGCCAATTGAATTGTTGTAGTCTTCAATGCAGCGAGGCGTGCAGCATGGTAGTAGGTTAATAGATTATCTTTTCTAATTGCAATAAGAGATTGCAATGCGAGTGTCACCTCGCGCTTCCACGACTGTGCGAGAGGTCCAAAAGCACCAACATCACAAGGCTGAAGGGCATGTGTTGTATGTGAGGGTAGGCATATAATTACAATCTTGTGATCCGCAGCATACTTGCAGAACATGAACGTGCAATGCGAGTTGTGACCATCCAAGATCAAAAGATGATACTGTTCTGCAGCTTTGTCTCATGTTGCAGGATTGAAATCGTTCTGAAGCCATGTGGAGCCCAGCTCTTGGTCCATCCAACCATTTGGAGAAATGGATATGCTGTTGGCAATTTTGCAAGATCGATCTTTGGAGCTAAAATATTAATGATACGAACCCCGCATTACAAGGGTTGTTGCAACCCCACTCCGCATTTCTTCGCAGACCCTGGAATATCACAGAAGGATGAAGAACAGATCCATCTGCACAGATGGTCTCAATGACTGTGACAAGCTCCCTATTTCCATCCTCAATTGAATAAACGGCCTGTTGATCACGATCAATCATGGCAGTGATTCTCGCACCAATGCCAAGTAGAATACCCTTTTCATCCATATTGTAGAGATTCTCTGGCAGAATATTGAATTCTTTTATCACATCAGTGAGCATATTGAAGAATTCATCGACGGCAAACTGATTGAGTGCTTTGGCGCGTTGTGGAAGGGTAGGAAGATGCACCCGTCGACCTACCTCTTCCGAGGCATTTCATCCAACGAGCCTCTCATGGTTTGATTCCTTCGCTCTTCTACTCAATCCTTATTCTTTTCTTTCTTTCCTCGTATTTCTTATAATTAATGCTTTCTTTTATCTTTATAGTCCTTTCGTAGATCGCTCACGACACCTCGAGCCTTC
>QFEU01002781.1:0-18939 GCA_003316345.1 Tricholoma terreum
CTGAATCATTTTGGCAGTTCCCGGTTTGAAGAACGAGTCTTAACTTCGTTAAGGACTCGTAACTAAATGTCTGCCTGACATGAAACAGGTCGTGCACTTGATTATCGCCATGCCATTGATTCCTTTGCAGCTCGGAATAAAGATCTTCATGCATACAAGTTGTCCGAGGATGACTGGAAATCAATTGACCTGGTGTCCTCATGGCTCAAGTCCTTTCGCAGTCTTCCTGCTACTGTTTCTCCCTGTATTAAGCATAGCCTCATCAATGCGCATACGAAACTTAGTGATTATTATCATAAGTATGATGAATCACCATTCTATACTTGGGCAGCATGTACGTCGTTCATCTCGTTATAATGTGGTTCTACTGACATTGTTATAGTGCTTGATCCTCGCATCTCTTATGAAGGAATGAAGCTTGATTATGCAGGTGACGACTCACTTGCTGAATATCTTGAATCTTCAAAGACAAATCTGTACGACTACTACGAGACCCACTACGCCGAAAAACACTCTGCACCATCGCAAACAATGGATCCTGTGCCTGGTCCATCAGTCAATGCTTCGGCCCCTTGTTCACCTCAGAAGAATTTTACATCACGCTTTCAGTGGAAGTCAAAGGCAGCTACCAATGAACTCGATGAGTTCTTCAAGCTTCCTCAAGAGGATTTTGACACTTGCAATCCAATCCATTGGTGGATGGGCCGTCGTGCTCAATTCCCCAACTTGTTTTGGCTTGCTCGTGACATTCTTTGCATACCTGGTGCCGTACTGTGTTACTCTCGAAGGTTTTTGCAGCTAATGTCGTTGTTTTAGGATCTGCTGTGGCTGTTGAACGAGTTTTTTCGGGAGGTCGTGACACAATCTCGTTGCGACGGGCAAGTCTTCGGCCAGAAACGATCAAAGTACTAATGCTAGTTAAAAAGAAGCTTCATCTCGTGCGCGCTCAGTCCACAGCTGCACTGCGTCATTGACTATAGTACTGCCGAAGATTATATTCAATTTTGTACATAATTATATTTCCGTCAGCCGTAATACGGCCGTATCAGTACCCGTACCGTACCGTCAGAGGTTCTGGAAATTAAATATACGGACAGTATACAGTCGACCGTATCCGTCAACATACCATGCATTGTACGGCCGTGACCGTAATACGGACGGTGCGCAGCCCTAGCTGTCATTGTGGTTTTTACTACTTATGTTATGTTGTTCTCTGGAAGGTACCCCCAGAATGAATAGACCAGATTTTGTATGGAGTGAGAATCTGAGCCATCTGAGGAGTGGACACAATGGGTAATTCAGGTGGCTGGTCAAATTTTGATGGCTGTGTAATATTTGTGGTTAACCTTAACCCTAAGAGGCTTTTAAATGACTTATACATTAGCATGAGAAATGCCATGTTCAGCTTGAACACCAAGTCAACTGTCGCCAATTGAGCCATCAAAAACAAGAACTCGAAAAAGTCCTCAAGATAGAACCATCAGTGATTGACAAGTCCTAGGAAGAATGACATAGAACAGAAATGGTGTTATAATTGTGTTCCATCTGCTTGAAGAATTGTATTTTATACCATAATAATATCATGTATTGCAATCATGTCAGTCAAAGCATCAGCCTCTGAACCCTTTCTACAAGGATTTGAGTACACTATCAGCTAGTGACATGCACTAGAAAGGAATCATTTAAATGAAATATCAGTATAAAACTATTTAATTCACTTAAATCATTGTATGTTATGAAATAATCATATCATTGGCTACAACTCTGTCAGTTAATGTTGAGAGGTACATAGTGCCGTACCTCGGCAAGCAGAGAGTTGGGGTTATACTCGACTCTAAAACATTTGTGAAAAATATATATACACAGTACATAATGATGTAGTAACAAACTACTACTTGCTTGCGCCCCATTTCCTGCTGCCTAAGACATTTTACTCACTCTCAGTATTCACCCTCATGTATTTACGCACTCGCACCACACATCATGTGTGCATCCTTAGTCGTATCCTTAACAGGTTATGGGCCCTGGTTGCCTGTTCTAGGCGCATTGTTATTTGATCATAGTATTACTAAGCATCCTCACGACAACCAAACTATTTACAATACACGATGACTGGGAGAATGCCAAGCCCAATTAATATTGATGCATCCAGCGCCTCAACTCAACTCTCGACTCCCACGGTTATTGAGCCAGGCATTAATATAGGTACAGTATCTACTTATAAGATAGAACCCCTCAAAGACGACAATTGGGTCGTGTGGAGTAGCCATATGAATACTATATTAAAGTTTCAATCTGCATACAGCCACGTCCAGGGGACTGTACCAAAGCCCGATGATCTGGCACAACTCCAAAAATGGGAGCAACGAGACCTGTTAGCTCAGATCTTGATTAAAAATAATACAAGTGATGAGCAAATGGTACACATCAATCAAGACTCCATTAGGACGGCTGCCCAAATGTGGCAAAGCTTATGCATGGTTCATGAGCTGCGCAGGCAGAGCGGAATTACAGCCGCCAAGTGTACCTTTTATGGCATGCAAGCCTCTGATGATGTAAATATACCAGAACATATAGCCGAGATGTGTCGACAACAGAATAAACTGCACCAGATGGGTTGCATGATTGATGATGAAGAATTCAAGAGCGTACTTGTCATGTCCCTTCCCCAATCTTGGGATCATTTCATTTCCTCCTATCAAGGCACCCACCTTAAGCCTGATAAGGGAGGCGATTGCGGCATCACATCACAGGAACTTACATCAGTCCTTATTGACAAATATCAACATCATCTCAATTTGGGAATTGTTCCCAAAAATCGGAATCATGCATTTTATGCACAGCCCTCAAGTAACCATAACAAGAAATGAAAGGTAGAAAAGGAGCATACTCCTACTGCATCGACTAGCAAGCAGAAATGCAATATCTGTAGTAGGGATAACCATTCCACCTTCAAGTGCCATTTCAAGGAGAAACCCAAATGCAGCAAGTGCGGCAAGTTCAGTCATCAAACCGACAAGTGTTGGGGCAATAACCCACCGGAGAAAAAGCCTGGGAAAGGGAAAGAATGCACGAACATCACGCAAGAAGAAGAGGATGCCGAAATGAGTTATGTAGCCAATACTTCATATGTTTCAGATGTGAATGAAGATTCTGTTTCCTTTTACCCTTGGTATGCTGATTCAGCAACCACTTCACATATCACTTATGAACAGTCCGCGTTTATCGACTACAAGCCCATCAAACCAACACCTATATATGGATTAGGTAAATCTTATGTATGGGCATATGGTCAAGGCACCGTGGAAGCGCTTAGCCTCAGAGAAGGCAAGCTTCAATCATTCTATTTACAAGAAACACTCTTCACCCCTGAACATTCTAATAATCTATTATCTATAGGGAGAATTGATGCTAACGGTGGTAAAATAATATTTGGTGATCACAAGGCAGTTCTTTATGATAATAAAAACAATGTGGTAGTCAAAGGAGAGTTATCCTCCAACTGGCTATACCCATTGAATATATATTGAACGAATAATGCCAAAATTAGTAATATAACTACTGTAACCCATCAATTTACCTGGAATGAATGGCACTGTAAATACGGACATATAAGTGCCACAGGACTTAAAAGTTTACTAGCTAATAAACTAGTAGACAGGTTTGAAGTAGATGAGACTTCAACAATGGGAGATTGCAATGCATGTATACAGGCTAAACATAGCCGTGCACCGTTTCCTAAAAAGTCGAAATCTCGATCAAATCAACCTGGGGAAATCACGCATACCGATGTGTGGGGTCCTGTGTGCACTATTTCCTGGTCTGGTATGTGGTATAATATTACCTTTATTGATGACTGTACAAGGCACTGTATGTGCGAACAAATGAAAAATAAGCACGAAACATCAACTAAATTACAACAGTACCTTGTACTTATTGAGTGTCAATATGGCTACATTTCTAAAAAGATCCGAATTTATAATGGAAGAGAGTACTTGACTAATAAATTCTATACTTGGTGCGCTGATCAAGGAATCTTAATTGAAACAACTGCACCATATTCTCCCTCACAAAATGGCGTAGCTGAAAGAATGAATTGGACACTTACAGAATTAGCTCGAGCCATGCTTATTGCTTGCAATATACCGAAGTCATTATGGCCAGAGGCGATCAATCACGGAACTTATATCTGTAATCGATCATATACACAAGCTTTATCAGGAAATACTCCTGAAGGGGCATGGACAAAAATATGTCCAAATGTTGCTCATTTACAAGAATTTGGAATCCCTGTGTGGATATTCCGAGAGCAAGCTAATATATCAAAACTTGAGCCTAAATCTATTAAACAAATATTTGTAGGGTTCGATAATGGTTCTAAAGCCATCAAATATTATAATACAGCTACACATCGTGTGAAAACCTCGTGCAATTATAATTTCTATAATACTAATCCCCCCATCCAATTTGAGGGGGAGGCAGAGGCAGAACCAGATCAAATTGGTATAGAACCACTTACCAGAAAAAGAAAACGTCCAATGGATGAAGATCCAGACATATCCCCAAGGCGAAGCACAAGACCCAGAGCACAGCATGATTATGCTATGCTAAATGATTAATTCCTAGTATTTGATCCAGCCCCGGAACTAGCTGCATTGGCATGCGATCCAGAAGAAGGCCATCATATTATGTCATCGGATAAATTAATCAATGCTGCATTAAATGTAGCAAATCTCGCATCTGAAGATCCCCAATCGCTTACTGAAGCAAGGGAATCACCTGAATGGCCAGAATGGAAAAAAGCCATACATATAGAACTGGATCAATTAAACCAGAGAAAGACGTGGATATTAATAGATCCACCTAAGGAACATAACATAATTAAGAATAAATGGGTCTTTGTATGAAAGTACGACAAACAGGGAATATTAACTAAATATAAAGCCCGATTAGTGGCAAAAGGATACTCCCAAATACCAGGAATAGATTTCATTGATGTATTTTCCCCAGTCATACGTCTCAAAACTATAAGAGTATTATTAGCTTTAGCCGCAGTCAAAGACTGGGAGATACAACAAATGGACGTTAAGGGCACATACCTAAATGGTAACCTCAAAGAGGATATATACATGATGCAACCAGAAGGGTACAGTGATGGCAGCAATAAAGCATGCTTAAACAATCAGGACGTGAATGGAATATTGAGCTTAATACTAAGCTTGAAAGACATGGGTACAAAAGAATACACTCTGATCCATGCATCTACATGTTAAAGACGCCGGACGGAATGATCTTAATAACCATATGGGTTGACAATCTATTAATATTTGCAACCTCTATTAAGTATATGCAGATCGCTAAGCGTGATATTATAGAATTATTTGAGGTAACCGATCTCAGTGAACCAAATAAAATGGTAGGGATCGAGATCACTTGAGACCAAGAACATAGAAGAATAACTATCATGCAAACTAATTATATTGAAGCGATCTTAGCTAAATACAGTTTACAAGATGCATGTCCAGTATGTACCCCACTGGATGCTAATATTAAACTTGAACCTGGTGAAACAGAAGCCGGAAACCATAGCAATAATTATGCGTCACTGATTGGGTCGTTAATGTATGCTGCAGTAGGCACGCAGCCAGATATAGCATTTGCCATTAATAGACTTGCATCATTCATGGCAAATCCTACTATGTGCCATTGGACAGCTGCTAAACACATACTCAGATATTTAAAAGGGACCAGAAATATGGGAATTATATATTCCAAGCCTGAATCTGATAGTGTGACCAGCAAAAATGATTTTACTGGATACTCTGATGCCAGCTTCGCTAATAACTATGATCATACATCAGTATCCAGCTATGTATTTATTTCTGCTGGAGGTGCAGTCACATGGGGATCCAAAAAGCAAAATATAGTATCCCTATCCACTACCGAAGCTGAATATGTATGTCTTTCAGATGCAGCATGCGAAGCCACATGGCTACACAATCTATATGCCGAGATTGGTTATCCACAAAAGGAAGCAACTCTCATATATGGAGATAATTTAGGCTCATTAGCTATAGCCGCAAATCCGCGTTATCATAAGAGGACTAAACATTTTGATATTAAGCATCATTATATCCGTGATCAAGTCAGTAACAAAACAATAGTTACTGAATACCTACCAACGGCACAAATGACAGCAGATATATTAACTAAAGCCTTACCCAAGAAGACTCAAGATACACATATGAAGTCTTTGGGACTGTCCTCCGCTTGAGGGGGAGTGTTGAGAGGTACATAGTGCTGTACCTCGGCAAGCGGAGAGTTGGGGTTATACTCGACTCTAAGACATTTGTGAAAAATATATATACGCAATACATAATGATGTAGTAACAAACTACTACTTGCTTGCACCCCATTTCCTGCTGCCTAAGACATTTTACTCACTCTCAGTATTCGCCCTTGCATATTTATGCACTCGCACCGCGCATCACATGTGCATCCTTAGTCGTATCCTTAACAGTTAAAGTGTCAGTACATGACCCCTTCTTGTCAGTATTTGACTGTCTGATAAGGCCAGATAAAATCATATCTACTGATTGTGGAGTACTGATCAAACCCATCCGATACAATGTTGTTACTAGTCAAACACAAATGTGGCCATGGTGGGCTTGAATGGACCAAACACATCAATTATCATGATTAAAGGAATACTTATGCCACCCATTTGCTCTACCAGCACCTACAAAGTTGACTATCAACATTGAAAAAAAGGCAAAGCAAAAGTATACATATACCCCCAAAATCTACCCCTCCGCAACACCACAATGCTGCAAATGAACAAACCTGACCCAAATCACCCATCACACCTCTGGCAAGGGAGGATTTGTGAGCCAAAAATATTAATCACATATTGAGATACTATTGTCAATTTGATCATCTCATGTTGTTGCTGTGCATATTCATGACAAAACTGGGAATTGTATTCTAAATGTAGTTATTGTTGTCAAACAGAATATGTTATGGGAATAAATTGTCACAAGTATAATAACAAAACATTTCCTATACAGCCATTCCCAGTTTTGTCATGAATATGCACAGCAACAACACGAGACAATCAAATTGACAATAGTATCTCAATATGTTATCAATATTTTCGGTTCCCAAATCCCCTCTTGCCAGAGGTGTCACCCATCACCTCCCAGCTCTCCCACCCCACCCCAAATCATTCTGCCTACAGTCAAACCCACTCAAGCTAGAATTCGAATTCAAGTGCAACCACCTTCGTTCCCCAGATGTCCTTCTATCTCTCCCCCTCTCCCCTCCCCACCCACCTCCCTCCCTGTCCCTCTCCCCACCCCAAGAAGTCGAAGAATAATACCCCTCCTGATCATAACCATGCGTCCTCCCCGTGCCCTGAAGACGAAGCAGAAGAAGAAGAAGATGAAGGCGGAGGAGGAGGGGCAGATTTCGGAGGTGGATGCGAGGGCGCACGCGGCTGCATTATTTGCGCCATCAATGCTGCGTCAAAGGCTGTCGCTGGGGGCTGGGTCGATTGCGGTGTGGGAGGGAGGAAGGAGCTGGTGGTGTTGCCCCCGAACGTGGTCTGCCCCGGTGAGGGGAGGTGTGGGATGGGGATGGGGATGATGGTGGCGTTGTGAATGTGACTGGGATCGGGGTTGCTGTTGTTGGATTGGAAAGAGTGGGCAGATTGGTGCGATTGGAGGATGAGTGGGGACGGGGGTGGGCAGAAGTTGGGTTGGGAAGAAGATGGGGGAAGGGTGGTGGAGGAGGACGAAGAAAAGGCAGAGATTTGTGCTGCGGCTTTGGCTGCACGGATGACGGCCATTCTGTCTGGGACGGCGTCGGATGTGTGGGGTGTTGGGGGCTGAAGTGGACGAGGATGGGGCTTGGGCTTGATCCTGAGGTGCGGATCGACGATACCGATGGCGAGGCCCTCGTTTTCGCTGTGGGGAACAACGGCAGGTGGCTTGGCCTTGGCACTGTCACGGCTGTCCTCCGCCTCCACCGTACGTTTCCTCTTCTCCCCGGCCCCGGCAGAAGGAGTATTCGACCCACCACTCCCTTTCCCTGCTCCCCTGATGAACTCCAACATCGTCTTGGCGACCTTGTCGTTGATCCTGATATACAGATGCACGTCCCTCACATCCGTCCTCATCTCACCCACCGCCGCCGCAAGCTGCGCCCTGCCCATCCTATCCTTATGCACCGCGACCATCATGCTGATCATCACAAACTCCACAGGCGAGATCTTCGCGGGGTTCTTGAACACCTTGTTCACCTTCTTGTTGAGGACGAGCTCGGAGAACACTTTGAAGGCGTCTTGGACTTTGTATTTGAACGAAGAGGGGAACTCGTGGTCTTCGCTGAGCCATTTCTCGAGCTTGACGATGGAGCCGGCGGTTTTCATGGTGGGGAAGTAGGATTCCATGCAGAAGACGGCTTGGGCTAGGCAGCGGAAGTCGCTGCCGCGGCTGCGGTCCCATTCGGGTGCCTCGCCTGCGAGGGCGCCTTCCCCTTTGAGGTACTGGCTCGGAGTTCGCAGACGAACGCACGGGGGGTTTTGATTACTTGCAGTTTTTCTGTGTCAGCAGGAAGGGCGGTAGTGGGATGAAGATGGGAGGGGTTGGAGAACGACTGACCTGCAGGGGTGAGAGCCATTCCCAGTTGTACGCGCTGCGGGGGAGTTTGACTTTAGAGATGGGCTTGGAGGCGGTGGTGGGGTTTGGAAACTTACCTGGAAGATCTCGCGTTCGTCGCTGTCTGTGGTATCATCGTATTCGACGCAGACTCTCTGTTTGTTTGCGAAGAGACGGCGATATTTCTCTTGGATCAACTCGTCTTGCTCGAGTTTTGGACTTCCTTGTACTAGAGTTGCTGGTCCGTTAATCTAAATGGGTTTCATGACTTACGGATGCTTGTCTGTGATGGATGGATTAGTGAAACGTTGCGTATGAAGGGAGGGATGGACTAAAATTTTTCGATGCTATTAGGCTATGTATGTACATCTGACGATAGTATGGCTCAAACTCACCACTGGATTCCAAGTATCTCGAGAGGAGAAAGACTCTCCCTTCTGGGGGCTGTCAATCCTGACTCGAAGCCAGGAGACAACGTCGAGTGAACCGACGGTTCTTACAGTCATCACGTGAAAGTCTCAACTTAACTTGTTCGTCGACCACATCCAATCCCAAAACATGGCTGGTATGTTTCAGAGTTCCACAACCGTGGGCAAAGCTCATTTCCTTACAAAGAGGACCAAATATTTCTCCCATCACCGCCATTCGACAGTATATCATCTGTACGATACTCACCTACAGACCCAGACCATCTCCTTGTATCATCTTGGGACACGGTACGACGCTTCAACATTCCAAATTCCAAATTTAATCCCCATTCTTCTGCCACAGACAGTTCGATTCTACCAAGTCGGCGAAAGGGGGAGCAAGGAAGGCGAACAAAAGGCAAAATTCGACCATAGAGCAGCTGTGTTGGCATGTTGCTTTTCAGATGGCACGCATGCGTACAGCGGGGGGTTGGACACGACTGTACGAGAGTACGCACTTTTTTTTTTTGTCTTCCAATAACCACTCCGTTTTGCTTACTGGCACACGCAGGTTGGATTTAGGTACAGAAAACATACATACTCTCGGTTCACACAGCGATAGTATCTCCAGCATGACGTTTTCTCGAGAATCCAGTACGTGGAACTCCCCATTTCTAAAACACAATGCCAAACCCAACCTAAATTCTAAACAGACATCCTCATAACCGGCTCTTGGGACCGCACACTCCGATTCTGGGACCCCCGCGCCGCGACATCTCAACAATCCTCCCATGACACTCCAGAACGGATATACCAGCTCGACCTCGTCAACAACACACTCGTCGTTGCGATGGCGAGCCGGCTGTTCAACATCTATGATATTCGGAAGATGGATATGCCGGCACAGCAGAGGGAGAGCAGTCTCAAGTATATGACACGATCGTTGGCTTGTATGCCTGATGGAGAAGGTGAGTAGAATTTTTTTTTTCGGATGGTGTATGTCGGTGATTGATAATGTTCATCAGGGTACGCTACGGCTTCTGTGGAAGGAAGGATAGCAGTGGAATATTTCGACCCATCGCCAGCTGTACAAGAGAAAAAATATGCATTCAAGTGTCATCGACAAACTATCGACGACGTAGACCACGTCTGGCCCGTAAACGCTCTCGCGTTCCATCCACGGTATGTCCACTCAACTATGTAACCATTACTCAATGCTAACCCACCACCCCATCTAGATACTCCACATTTGCCTCCGCAGGCTCCGATGCAACCGTCTCCATCTGGGACCACAAAGTCAAGAAACGACTGCGGCAGTACCAGAAATACAGTGGCCCCGTATCGTCCCTCTCGTTCAACTGTGATGGGACCAAATTAGCTGTTGCGGTGAGTTATACGTGGGATGAAGGCGAGGCGGGGTCGAAGACAGCTGAACGACCTATGGTGGCGGTTCGCAGGCTTGGGGATGAGGTTAAACCTAAGGGGTGGACGGGTCCTTGATTCTTGAGCATTTCACCTGTTGTTGTACAGATTACTTGATGAATAGAAATATCTTTTCTGTTCGATGGCTTTGGTTTTAATGGTCATGTTCAATATGTCGAGGGTACATGGACAAATTGTTGCAAGTCGGGGGCTTCGACTGTAAACAAGCATAAAGGTCATGATATAGAAATGACTCACGTCCTATTGTGTGCAGTTAACCGAGCGGCCGTTGTCTATCTTAGTGATCATCCAAAGTTTAGCAGCTTTGACTCGAATTGAACAATGATACAAAAGTACAAAGTCATCGTCCGTCGCGACAAATCGACCATTACTCTGCACTTGAAACACCTGGAATCTCCCAAGGTTTCTTTTTCGGCGGCACCGTCGACTGGCTGGGAGGTGCATCCTATAAAACACAGTCAAAAACCATCGGACGAGAGGGACAGATGGTAGGTTTACATTCAGCGCTTCTGGGATAACTTTATTATTCGGGATCAAGTCCTCCCTCCCACTCTCGATCAGAGCTTGCAGTTCTGCAAACGTCAGGACATGGGTCTCGTCATCATCATGAGGTTGTATAAGTGGAACTTCTTCGGAGGGTGTAGACCCATCTGTTATTAGGTTTGGGTTCGACTGAGACCGCTCGTATTCTCGGACTTGTTCCACTGATATCGAATGTCCCATTACTCTTTCACTGTGGTCAAAAACCATTACGAACAGTATATGATATGAAACTCACTGATTGAAGTAAAACACACGCGTTCGTCGTAAAATCTCGTCCTTCACGTCGGGTGGAGGGTTACCGTCCAACGCACCTCCTGCGATCAAGCTCGCCAGACCTTGCTTCCGAAAGTATAAGCGGTCTGAAACGATTTCAGACAGATGGAGATGTACCTGATAGTTGACATCTGAATCAAAAGGGTAGTTGGCGTAGATCTCGAGTGTAGAACGTGTTGCTTCGCTTTGGGTGGACATATGGACGAGAAAGTTAAACAATGCCGGCTGTGTCTACATGGGTTTGAAGAATATGTATTGTTGATTCCAACATCAAAGAATGGCCGACTAGCTCAGCTGGTTAGAGCGTCGAGCTAATAACTCGAAGGTCTTGGGTTCGATCCCCACGTTGGCCAGAATGGATAAAACTGAAATATTTTTGCCCCTGCCATATAAATACTAGTGGCTGCGTGTCTTATATAATCTACTGTCACCATGGTTTATAATCAGGCTATGGTGCCATGTCTGGGACATTGACCGATTTTTGGCAAAAGAATCAAAAAAGGGTTCAGGCCTGTAAGGCCTAAACCTACTACCATAGCACATCTTGATTGTAGATAGTTGTTTTTTTATTGGATTTATGGTCAAAATTCCATATGAATTAAAGCATGCTCTATCTACCAGTAAACCAGAAGTCAAAAGTTTTTTCAAAAAAAGCTGCACAGCAGGACACAACTTATTAAACACTCTTACAAAGATTTGGTGGGGAAAGGCTCTAGTAAACACAATATTTCCCAGGTGTATATATTTGCACTTTGATTGGTTCTAAATCAGGCTGGTCTAATGGCTTTTTCAAGGTTATGAAATAGCATGGGGGGTGTAGGTTTGATATTCTCAGACCAGCAGATAGCAGCCCCAGCTTTTTTCATATCCAAGCTGCTGAAATACTTGTGGAGTTTTAACAATATTACTTGAACTGTCATTATTACATACTGTAGGATTGCCTACAATCCTGCTTCCCTGCCAGTGGGTAACCTTCACCTCACCTTCCCAAAGCTTGCTTACCTGCACACTTGCTCATGCATATGGGTGCTTGCACACCTGGCATCTGCCTGCTCTGACACCCTGTTTCACTGATCCATTTCTCTCTATATGTATGATTGTCTTCTTACTTTATCATGTTTGCCATCTGCACTGCATTCCCACTTGTTGTTATTGCTACTGCTCATTCCATGCAGTTATAGGCTGCTTCTACCATTGCTAATGGCTAGTGTTGCTATGGATGGAAGTCAACTTAATCATATTTTACATTAACTGGATGAAGCATTGGGAATTATGACTCATATAAGCAACAAAAAATGTAGCCAGGAAGGGGGCACACAGCTTTGGCCTGCAATGTGAGACAATCCAATGGTGTCCTTGCATGTTATTTATATTTGGTCAATTTGGTCAAGTCAATTGACCAAACATGAATAACATGCAAAATGCCATTGGATTACTTCATGTTGCAGATTGAAGATGTGCACCTCCTTCCTAGCTACATTTTTGGTCCCTTACACAAGTCATAACTCCCAATGCTTCATCCAATAAACGTGAAATATGATTAAGCTGACTTCTGGTCACAGCAACTTCAGATGTTACAGTATATAACAGGCACAGGCTCTACCACAGATGCATTGAAAATGGAGCAAACTAGGTGCTGCTGTTGCAGGGCCTTCCATGGTCCATTCTACACAGTAGTATTAACCAATGACAAGGGGGAAATTGTGTGTAAACTGGTTCTGAATGCTTTTTGATGGGTTGTGGGAACACATTTCCCAAAGGAGCAGACCAGGATGTACCATATATGGTACATAAAGAATTATGTCCCGTATATGGAAGGTGAGATTGGTCAGCCAAATTATGTCCCATATATGGGACATAAGTTGTCCCAGACACGGCACCACAGCCTATATAATCATGGGGACTGTAGTCTGTGGGTGGGGTTTACTCCACAGACCTTCCTTTCTGACACTTCTGACCTGCACTTGAATAAGTTGAATTTCCTTCAGGTCTTTTCCAAATTGTGACTTTCAGCAGCCATCAATCACGAGAGTAACAGTGGTATAGTATAATTCACCATCTCTACCATGTTTTATAAACTTTGGGACTAAATGTGTAGCTTGCCATTATTATTTTTTGCTGATTTTGCTGATCTATCACACTTGTTAGTTCTGATTACTGTATTGTACTCATGTGTCATCCTCCCAAAAACCTGATGAATGAGATGAAAATCATCCCTAGGGGATGAATTTTGGGGGCATGGTGCATATGGGGAATTTATCCTGTAAACTCATTCTTTACCAGGAGGAAAAACACAACCTTTAGCCTGAAGGCTGTATCTTTCTCTGGGGGTTGGATGAAACTTTTTCCACTTCTGGGGTTACACAGGGTGAAGGCTGCACACTAGATAGATTGTTTTCCCCTCACTTTCCTCATATAAGTAGTTGAAATGACAGATGATTTTCCCACAGCAGGGGTCTGGTGGTTTGATAACAAAAAAACTGAGTGGTATCGCTCTTCCTCTTTTTTAAATTGGTATGTACTCAGACAATGGCTGGGCAGGTGATCATGTGGAGTGATGGCATAACGTTGACTTGACCATCACATAAACTTCTGAGATTTGTGCATTCGAAAGTCCTGGAATCGAGCTCCTGTTCCGCATTAACGGCCCGAGATAATTAAATATGACAGTGGGACATCATGATGATATAGACAGTATAAAGAGTACGTATTTTGGGGATTACCAGATCCCCAGACAGGGTGCATGATGAAAAAGTCTAGACAGATCCGGTAATAAATATTAGTGAATATCGTAAAAAAAAACAATTGAGGTGAGGAATCCATCATAATGCATGCAAACATTCCAGCAGAATTCAAGTCAGATGTCCAACACCAACCAGGATGTGATCAACAGCGCCCATAATCGATATCAATTCTCTTTCATCTCCTCATCGATCCTTAACCCCGCTGAGACCGAAAAACCCCTCTCCCTACCCTTCATCATCGGCATCATGTCGGAAGAGGATCTCCGATTTGCAAGTGGCGGGCGTACAGCGGCAATGGGCATGTTCGTCATGGAGTTTGTGTGGGAATGTTGACGCGTGGAATGGAAGGCACCGTATAATGGGGCACTCAGCGGCGCGGAGGTGTACCTCATCTGTGATGCCTGGGAGAGTACCCAGGAAGGGACAGCAGGGAGGGGGGCAGTTGGGGGAGGAGCAGCAGGTGCCGGGAGAGTCGCAAGACGGCGTACTGTCCTGCGCGGTCTATGGTATATTGATTAGTATATTTATACATGCTGACATGAGGCGTGTACACTTACCGTAAACCAGCGCCCATACTTCCGCTCCGCATACGTCCCACGAGGCTGGTATCTTCAGTAGCGAGGTTCCCTATCCCGATTCCCACTCCACCGTAGAGATCTGTTTGAGTAGCGGATGTGTTGTTGCTCAGGCTGCTGCTTCGGGAACGCGATGGACTAGTGGGGAGATGAAGTTGAAGTTGAAGTGCAGCGCCTGCGGTACGTGAAGGTGAACGAATGGCATTCATAGGAGATGTACTGAGTGTGATGCTTGAGCGCCGTTTTCGCAGCCTGGAACGAGTTTGAGTGGTGGTTGTGTTGGTTGCGGGTGGTAGGGATGAGGGTGCGTCTGGGGTGGGGGTTTCTTCGCGTTCTGTGTCTATCTCGATGTCGCTGTCGTCTGGGATGGGGAGTGGTGAAGAGGGACATGCAGGAGAAGGAGCATCGTGAGTGTAGTTTGTAAGAGGCGCGTGGTGTGGGGCGAGCAAGCCAGACGAGAAAAAAGCAGAATAGACAGCCATGGTGGTGGTTGAAAAGAAGACAATTTGATTATCAACCATTACTTAAATAAATCCAGGGGCAAACCCAGCCAAATGACAAAAGAATGAGGTTGAAAGACTCTGGCCAACGTGGGGATCGAACCCAAGACCTTCGAGTTATTAGCTCGACGCTCTAACCAGCTGAGCTAGTCGGCCGTGCATCAGTTTTCTTATATGAATCGTTAACTGGGGTTAAGCACTGTCCTGCGTTTCACTACGATTATTGTAGGTATATGTACAAAGATATAAGATGATGATGGTTGGAGATACAGAAATGATGAGTATGTATACTTACGTATGGTGCTAGCGCTACAAAGTCAGTATGGGATGCTGTAATATAAAGTGATCAGTAATGCGTACGTATTAACAAGATGATAAATAGGTAAGGTATAACAGGAGTGAAAAGAGACTGTCCATATGAAAGAAAAATGATAACCAGGCCCAGAGCAGCGCTGAACCATACCCTACGAATTAGTCAATTGGAGGGGCAACGATAATCAAGCACCCGACGAACCTGATCATATGAATCACGCCCTACGCTGTCTCTTGTTGGCACAAGTACCGTTATTAACATGTTCCCTGGCTTTAGACTTGCGCGTAAAGGACGCATCACACCGGATACACTGATATCTCCTGTTTCTCCAATGGACCTCTACCACGTGCCTCCCGCGACCCAATCGTTGGCCCACCGCCGGACAGTTCGAAAATGGACATTTAACTTTTCCCGCAAGGTCGAGTCCACGGTAATGGGTAGTATTGAAATGAGTTTGGATGTGGCCTTTGGTCGCATCGATTCCGGTAAACGTCGTCTGACATCCGGAGAATGGACAAGCAAAGTTGAGCTGCTGTGTATGAACCTTGACTATACCATCCTGTGGGTCGTCGTCGGATTCAGTTGATGGGGTGGTCGCGTCAGGCGGGGAAATCCTGTGGGGATATGTTTATTCACGGATTTTGTCAGGTATACATGTACGAGACACGTACGGTGGGCGGTTTGTTGTGGTGCTCCCAGCGGGTGCCACAGCAGCTAACGAAGATCGGGGGACCATACTCCTGTGTGGTACATCTGGCACTTTACTGCAGGAAGTTATATTCTTTAGTCAGTTTGCACTAGAGGATACCCAGGGTATACTCACAAGGTGAAAGCCGGGACTTGTTGGGTTCCCTGGTGGTTTGGAAGGGGAAAGCGGAGGTTGGGTGGAATGCTGAGAGCATTAGGGTTGAATGTCGGGACACCCATGGTTATAATTTGAGATTGAGATTGGTAAAGAGCGTATGACAGATTTTCGGTTGGTTGTTGAGAAGTTAAACGAGTGTGAGACGGATGATGGTTGGTGTCTTGGATAAGGTGCAGGTTTCGATGGATCGGACGGTTAGGGTAATGAGGAACAGAGTTATGTTGAACGTGAGATGACCCCACAGGGTAGACCAGGTTGCTGCCGGCCTGGACAGAAACATCTCTGGGAACGAGGTTCGGATGCAGTAAGCTTGGAGGTTTAATGATAGTGCTGAAGATATGAAATAGTATGAGGGGTTCTTGCAAGGATGAAGGTGATGACAACTCACGAGTTGTTAACTGGTGGCGCTGTGCCACCGCCGACTAGCGGTCCAGTGGAGTAAAGATGGTGAAGGGGTCTGACTGGTTCTGAGTGTGGCCGTATTGGGAAGGCGTCGCAGCTGCGTCCCGCTGCTGGGACATTGCGAGAGTCTGCGGAAGCAGCACGGACGGTGGGCACAGGCTGACTCGCGTCAGCATAGTGAAACACGTTCTGCTGGCCACCAATGGGGGGCGAGAAGAACTCATTGCTAGACCTGGTGGCATCAGTCACGCTTTGGGTGGTAAACGCGGTGGCGAACGCGTCGTCTTCCATGTCATGTTCACTATCGATCGCGTCAAAACGCCTCTTGTGACCCACAAGCATCGTCGATGATGGATCATAAGCGTCGCTGTCCAGGAGTGAAAGATGTGCACCAGCTGCAGTAGTAGTTGCACTTGTATTGTCGTGTTGCACACTTTCGAAGTTTTCGCGGTAAAAATCGTCGAACGCCGTGTTCTTCTCCGGTTGTGTGGGGGTAAGGGGAGACAGGAGACCCTGATCGAAGTTCAAAGCTGGGTCGCGCAAATCGTCCCCTGATGGAGATTGAACTTGGATCCCGCTTTGGCTCGGTGTGCTAAAGAGTGTCGACAAAAAGCTTCTGTGGGAAGGTCAGCGGGCAAAGCGTGGTAGAAATTAGCGTGGACACCTACTGAAAGTCGTAATCCTCGTGTAATAACTTCGCCTGCGAATCGAGGTGTGGTAGGGTGTTTAAGGAAGGGGGTATCCTGTTTCGGGTTAGGCTTTGGCAATATAATGCGACATGCGGAATTCGTGCTCACGTAGAAGAGGCGTCAGGAAGCCCGCTCTGTTGAGGGAAATACGCCATGGCAGACGTAAGTCGATAAGGAAAGTGGATTTGGTTGAACCAGGTTATTTAATGAGTCTCGTGACCCGATCAACATACGCGCACAAATATGTTAGCAAGACTTCGCGAATTCCATTGTTCTAGAGGACCCAAGCGCAAGATGCCAGCCGGCTTCAGAGGAGTGGAACATTTCTCTGGCTTGCCCACCCCCATATGATTCTCAGTGCAGGAGAGCATCGTCGGATTCAGGTAGCGGGAGAAGCCTTGTACCATTACGCGTACTATGCCTGGGCCCGTCGTGCCGCAATTCCTCGTATCCAACATGACCTGAATGAATACGGGTGGATGCCATGAGTGTTCCCGGTCAGTCAACCTCTAGCGCTTCATTAGCGGTCGAACGACGGGCAGCCTTTCGGCGTTGAGACGTATACTGCATAATCGTTCGAGTTCAGCACAGAGTCTGCGATGGCGACCAGGAGCTCTGCAAGTCGAAGCATGCTTAATCGGCTTTATTTATTGCCATAGGTGTGATACGGATATCTGGGCCGGGGCATCCGATGCTCATAAAGTACGATGGCAAAAGGCGAGAATTAGTCCCAAGGCCGTCATCGGCATCCTGTTATGCGAGGTACGCGTCGCCAAAGCGGGGGAGGGCAATCGAGACCCATGCCATACAAACCGATAATAAGAGTGTTGCGACACTCCTTGCTAGTGCGACACTTGGAATCCAGTTATGTCTTCCTGGAAGTAATTGGGGGAATTGTTGGGAAGTAAAATTGGTTTTGTCAGTGACGTCACGCGTCAACGCGTCACATTAACAACTCATCAAAAGTGAGTACATATAAATAAGTCTGTTACAGGATAGAAAGTGAGCCTGAGGGTTGACAGGATGCGATACCAACTCATTTGAAGCGCTACTCTGCATTTATTTAAGAATAAATAAGATTAGACTTCAAAGTGCATGGCGACCACTATGATGCAGAAATAATAAGTAGCAGGGATTGCATGCCCATATGTATGTATTACAGTGGTGTCCATGCCTCCATAGGCACGACGCGAGTTGTCAATTCCATCCTCCGATGCCCAGATGCCTATATTTTATTGTTCGTCCTCAAACCGAAGTATCTGGGCATCCTCATCCACCGGCAAGTCTCTGTACCCTTGACGTGATCGGAAGCCGCTGTTGTCCAACTGCGAAAGCACCCACTCCCATGCAATACCTGCAATACCGACAACGAACCATGGAACGGAAGCTAGTGTTTCCATAACACCAGAGTCGCCTCTGTAGGTAGATCTTCCGTCTCCAGGCAAACGGATGGTTCTGCAAGGGCATTTATCAACACAATGATCAGAAGGAGCAAGTAATGGAAGCAACTCACCCTCGGGCAAGGCCG
>QFEU01002783.1:0-42129 GCA_003316345.1 Tricholoma terreum
AACTACCTTTGTAGCTTCTTGAAGAGTTGATATGTCAAAGAATTGTTATCACTCTTGCACTGCAGCTAGACCCTACATACTGTGCAAGGATGAAGGTGGCGACCAACGCATGCTATTCCACCAACCCATCCTATGTATGTCTAACTTTATAAAGTGGCCCCCAAGAATTGGAGAACATATTGTTATTCTATGTCTTTTTTGACATTATAATGCTATATCAAAATATTCTCATTTTCCTGATGAAATAAATATAGCCACATGCTCCCATCAAAAGTATTGATCGATGCAAAACTCGATAGTACGACATATTTCTTTTATAATAATGATCTACAGAGCTTGTTCAACAGCTAAAAGCATAACTGAAGCATAAAATACAAGCAGGACAGCAAGCCCATGACACTGGGCAATCTCAAGTCAGCTCAGTGGCTCAGAGCCGCCCAGAGCGGCTTAGAGCTGTTTTGATCGGCTCAGGTGCCTGAGCCGCGCCGTAGCCGAGCCGAGCCGAGCCGTGGCATCACTACCCGTACCGTACCGTCAAGGAATTGTATTTTGCTTTACGGTTACCGGTTACGGTAGATTCCGTACCGTAAGTGACCCGTCAATGTACGGCCGTAAGCCGTATAGTATATACGGTACGGCGCGCAGCCCTAGTACTACTAATAAGCTAGGTACAATTAGTGATCAGTAAGATAAGAAGATAATAAATAAAAAGGCCATGCCTCAGGTGTTATACGAAAGGGGTAAACGACTGAGGTGGTCAACCGAGAGGAGCTGAATAAAAACCTATCAAAGGTTTTCAAATATGAAATAGAGTAAAAATAAGATGATCGAGCTTCGGCCCTCGGTCATCAAGCAGATAGAAAGATAAAAATAGGAATAGGAGGCACGAGATAGGGCTCAAACCTCAACAATAATCTCTTAGAGAATCAGTACAGAAGCTGCCAAATGCAGAGATACAGTCAATTTAGTGTAATGACCAGTCTGCTGCTTCAACAATTTGTTCGAAAAAATTGGGATTCCTTCCACATATAGAATGGACATGATAGAACAAATTTTGTCACTAAATTGAACTGAACAGATGTGATTTAAGAGTGAAAAAGCCAACTGTGTCGAGGAGTGGTCCTGTGTCAAGGAGTGCCCGAAAACTGTAACTGACATGCATCTTGCATCAGCCTGTCTTGCCTCAAGAATTTATGGGGACATGTAAAAGGAGATGACAAAGAGACGTGATGAGATATATGGGACGACTCGGACGAGGAAATAAGGAGAATCACCACTACATGTATACAATGTAAACAATACGTAGACGCTCAAGCACTTATCGATGGGATAGGATAGGATAGGATTCAAGTTATCGATTCGACGATGAAACTCTGATAAGCGATTGATAGTCACTGACTAGTTGACATGTCCAACAATGCATGGAGTGCACATCGCGCGCCGCCTTGCAATCTGACATAAGGCTGACACCCTCAATCGATGCTTATCCTGCGGAGCCAGCGCCCATCAATTTTTAGTGCGTCATAATGATACTTTCCTGTCGTTCATTGTCATTCCAGCCTTAACCCTTTTAGCACAATACAATCGAAATGAACAAGGACAAAGTTTCGGCCCCCCCAGTCCTTATATAGGACAATTCTTCTGGGATGACCCCAGTCATGAGTCTAGGCTTCAACTGTTCATCGATACTCAGGGTTTGCTGAGTAGATCCAGTAGAGTGCTTGAGCTTCAATCCGAGTCGACAACAGTACAAATCGGAAGAGAAGTTTCTTGAGGTCCCTTTCATTGAAGTCGCCGTTGTGGACTAACCATTGGCCACAAGGTTTGTGCCTATGGATCGAGCACTTGCAATAGATCCCTAAGTCTGGCCTATTGCTTTTTTATCTTTGCAAAATTTGACTTCGTTAGGACCGAGGGCATGGTCATGATGAAAGCGTACTGTGCACATAAAAGAGGTCAAGAAAGTATAATAAGCAATGTTACAAGATCTGAAAACGATTAGGCTGAATTGCCGGTTCATTTTTAAGCAGCAGGCGTGATGGGGAACCACTTGCTGAACACGTTATCTGGGTCGTAACGTTTCTTAATCCTTTGCAGCTTGGGATATTTTTCAGCGAAGACGAATCTTGCCCTCTCATCCGCAGTGCCACTCAGGACTTCCGTATCTAAATGAAACAAACGGTCGGAGTAATAAACAAACGAGCGAAAATCACGTCAATGCATACTATAGTTGCTATACCCAATTCCATGAATCTCCTCCATCTCAGGGTGTTGCTGCGAAGTAATAATCTCCACCAGCGGTTGTGCAATCTTCTTGGCCCTCTCCACCTCCGCTTCACACTCCTTTTTCGAAAACCCATCGTCCGCAACGGTTTTCCATCCCACGCCGGAACGATCGTCACATTCGAAGTGGGATCACGACGGAAAGTCATCTTATCGCGCGGAACGAGGGTGACCTTGTGGAGGGGAAAGTGCTCGAATACGATGGCAGGACGAAGGGCATGTTCTTGGTAGGCTTGGAGGAGGGAGATAGCCTGGCGGATGTGCTGGACGTTGGGTTCTTCGTGGAGGACACCTCTCGTGTAGACACCTTTTCTATTTGGGCACCTGTCATTCTGAAAGGGTTTAGGTTGGAAAGGTGTTAGTAGTAGGTCGGGGGGTGACATACATGAAGACCGTTGAGAGCTTCGAATGGTATTTCTCTGGTTCGATCGGCGACGGGTCCTTTATATATGTGCGTTAGCTCACGATGGGGATAGAAGATGTGGGCGCACCTATGTCGAACAGCGGTTTGAATCTCTCTCTTCCTTCTGCCTGAGGCCCGTTATAGAACAGAGTCACGAAGATAACAGGCTAGCTCGATCGTCAATACAACGAGTCAAAAGGAAATAAGACAACTCAACGGTTCCTTCAGAAATTGTGACGACTTGCATCATGCCTACTTTATCATCTGCGCCAGGTGACCATTCATTGGTAGCGTCGACAAGCTTTTCAGGCACAGTTTGAAGGGAAGACCACAACGCCAGCATAGACAGTGGCCCTTTGAGGATGCAGCTTCAAAACGAATTCGATGACGACGCCGAAGTTGCAGCCTCCTCCTCTGAGACCGAAGAAGAGTTCCGGGTTTTCGGTGTCGCTAGCTGTGAGGATGTCACCGTTGGCTGTGACAACGGTAGCCTATTGTACGCCCGGTTAGATACGGCTGCTGCGACTTCGTGGTATAGAAAGGATACCCGAACAAGATTATCGATCACCAGCCCATGGGCGCTGCTGAGCCAGCCATAGCCGCCGCCGAGGGTTAACCTGCACGAACGTCAGTGAAGTGGTGGGTTCCTTGACTCTCGGGCGTGTCAGTTACTCTCCAACGCCAGTCTGTTGAGGTCGATTAGCAATCAGTTGCAACAAAAAACGAGTTCACCTTACATGATTCACAGTGCCACCTACAGTGGCCAATCCATAGTTGATAGCCTCTTTATCGACTGTGGCCCAGAGAGCGCCCCCTCCGATGTAGGCTAGTTTCTCTTTAGGATCGAGCCGTACCGTATTGATGTATTTGGACAGGTCGATGACGACGTCTTGGCTTGACGAAGCGCCGGAAGATTGTGACCTCCGGCGCGAATGGCAATGGGGAGATGGTTGACCGTAGCGTGGTTGATAGCGAGCACCAGGTCCTCGTTATCTTTGACACAGGCGATTATCTTGGCGTTACGTTCCGCATTAACGGCCCATCGTACGACGGCGGTTGGGGAATCCAGGTCGGAAGGAAGGGGGGTCACCCTTGACCGCTTCTTGAATGTACCAAAGTCAGACATGGTGAATTATGTAGGGGTGCTTTGATGGTTGTTCATAATATGGACGTACCGTTAGAAATGGCGAAAGAGATGCCGTTACTCTGGACCCTTGCCTATCCTGGTCATCATATTAGCAATGCTGGCAAAATTTCGCAGCTCCCAGCAGGCTTGAGCAGATCGAGGTAGCGCTGAGCGAACCGAATTATGGCAAGGGTTCGCGCATTCTTTCGAACAGCCTCTCTTCAAGGCTCACTGTCTCAGGCTCTGCCCCCGGGCCATGAGCATTTCCTGGCTTCCCTCTTTTCTGGAACAAGTGAAAAGTCTCTTCAACAGCCGATACAGACAGGACGTAGGCTGCGTCAGTGGTTGCTTGAACACCTGCAGTCTAAAGTCCAGTGAGTTCGAACTCACACGCGGCTTGGACAAAACCCAAACTGATCGATCTCGTCATCACTCCAATAACTCGGGTCAAGTTCCGCCCATGAACGTTGAACACCTAAAGTCCAATCGTATCGGAAGCAATGCAAGTTGCCAATTGGAGATCGTAAAACATTTGACGTGTTGCAGATAAGGCGCATGGGGTTCTTCAAGTTAGTGTCCTATGAGCTGGCGTTCAAGTTCAAGTTGGACCCCGTGCCCAAACAAATACTTGCTGCTTCAAGCTATTCGTTTCCGACTGTCATGTGGCAATTTTGCCTGTCGATTTGCTTGTCCTACGTACTTACCCGAATCCAAAAGAAGGGTGTTTGTTGTTCGTCATTACGGCCTTAACTATTTCAGCATAAGCAAACGAAATCGGGCCAAATGTTTCGTAAACAGCCTATGATAAGGAAAAATTCTCACTAAGGTAGACACTGCTGACCACCCTCTATTTTGGAGGAAGGACAAGCCATGCAAAATCCTTGGAACGTTGCTCAAAGTTAGAGCCGATTTTCCCAACGTCAAAATCAAAACTATTGTAGCGGGGAAAATCCACGGATTTTCCCGGCCACAAAATTACTCATTTTGGCTTCATTCCCTCACTGAGAAAACACTTAACAACGTTACAAGGATTTTCCATCAGTTTTCCCCGCCCCGAAATAGTGGGGTGCCAACAGTGAGGACATCCACAAGCCAATCTAGCCACATGGGGAAAATGCAAAAATAGCTGCAGCCTGCATGTGCTGCAGGGTTTTGCTGACGTTCGCCACTTCTGCCATCCTGCATCACATGTTCGCGAGTGCGAACGTCGTCACAGAATTGGTCGAATTATGACTCTAAGTAATCTTTGACTGAAATCTTGACATGAGCCCCGGCTTCTTGCGGTTGCTTCAATTCAATGCCTGGATCTGAAGTTTCGCTCGCCTAAAGGAGCTGATCGTGCTTGCTTTGCACCGACATCCTCGTAGTATTTCAGATTCTATGAATTGTGTGCCTCGATCCATGCTACCCGTACAAAGGAGATAGGTTGTAGTATAAAATCTCCAACTTTACATCATTGCCTTTCAATCTACTTCGATGTTACCACATACTGATAAGGCTGCAGAAATTCCGCCTTTCGAACCCATCGCCATCATCGGGATAGGTATCCGTGGCCCAGGTGGTATTAACAGCCTTACCACCCTCTGGGATACTCTCGTCGAGCGAAAGTCTCATTGCTTCCCCCTCGCTAAAGATCCTCGCTTCCAACGTCGTTTCAATCCAGAGGATTTCAAGGCCCTTTTCGACGGGATTCCTGATTCGGAAAATGTGTTGCATTCCAATCTCTTTGACGAGACGCCAGGGCTTGACCGCACATATTTCTCGATCTCTGAACGCGAAGCTGCTGGAATGGATGTACAACAAAAATTGCTTTTACACGTGGCACATGAGGCCTTGGAGGATGCAGGATACAGTGGTGTAGAGGATGGCTCCGCTTTTGACCCTGCTACTTTTGGCGTTTACGTCGCTACAGCCACTGATGAAATTATTCAGGTTCGTACTCTCCCTATATTGCATGACATTCAACAGTGAATAACTTCTCCCCATCTTAGGATCCGAGAGATTACGATACGGACATATATCATCTTGTTCGTACCGAACGCGCTTTTCTTTCTGGACAGATTTCCTATCATTATGGACTTCGTGGCCCATCATCTTCGATCGACACAGTGTGCTCCGGATCCATCACCGCCTTCAATGATGCTTGCCGAGCATTGGCGACAGGAGAATGCCGCGCAGCTATTGCAGGTGGCGTTCATGTTGTGACACCCGTGTCAGGACCGATTTCTTTCTACTGCATCAAGCGTGCAGGGTTTCTTGACCGAACAGGTCAATGCAAGCCATTCCTTCACAATGGCTCAGGCTATGCTCGCTCAGAGGGTTGTGGGCTTGTGGTGATGAAACGCTTGTCAGATGCCCTTCGCGAGGGCGATAGAATTCATGGTGTCATCCGCGGCCTCTGCATTAGGAGCATGGCCAGCCCGAAATTCATTTCTCGGCCAAATACTTCGTTCCAGAGTGTTGCACTCGCCCATGCCGTCAAGATTTCTGGTGTTGATCCAGCAGCTATTTCCTTCGTTGAAGCGCACGGACCGGGGACGGCCAAAGGTGACCTTTCCGAAGTGTCCTCCCTTTGTTCCGTATTGGCACAACACCGGGCTCCCGATAATCCGATCACAGTTGGCTCACTCAAAGGCAACGTAGGACATGCAGAGGCTTCATCAGGTGCACACTCGCTTGCCAAAGTGATCGCGATGTTCCAACGCCATCGGATACCTCCTCAGGCCGATTTCCATCCGTCCAGAATGAATCCAACGCTCCAACCCTTCTTCGATAAGTACCCGATAAGAATTATAGAAAAGGAGGAGGATTGGAATGCATCCCATCGTATCGCCATCGTCAGTAATTTTGGTGCGTCTGGGAACGCTGGCTTTATAGTCGTCGAGGAGGGTCCGTCATTTCAACCCCTTGAAGGACGTGATATAGCGAAAGTTTCTTCACCTCTTCCATTCGTTATTTCAGCAAAGGATCACTCCACCCTTGTCAAGCTCATTCATCTCTATATCGATTGGCTAAAGCTACCGAGTACATTGTTGACGCCACTCAACGATATATCATACGCAATGACGGCAAGGCGTTTCCTCCATCCATTCATGATATCCGTCCAGGCCGATTCGCACATGGATCTGGCCCAAAGGCTACAAGAGCGACCACCGACGATCGAGTCTTCGGCCAATCGTAAACCACGTGAAGTTGCTTTCTGTTTCTCAGGTCAGGGTGGTGAACGTGTTGACCCACGCGACTCCACCTTGTACAATTTCTCCGCCTCCTTCACCGATGCTGTTGACATGTGTTTCAGAATAGCAGAAAGTGAAAATCTTATTGCAGAGGAAGACGCATCTATGTTAGAGCTATTTGCGCTCGAATTCGGTCTCGTGGAAATGTGGAAGTCTTGGGGAATCAACCCTGTCGCCCTTGCAGGACACAGTTTCGGAGAATACGTCGTTCTAGTTTGCGCCGGCGTTCTTCCTGTTCGTGATGCCCTCAAACTTCTCGGTATTCGCGCGCCCCTAATTCGTGCGATGTGTCATGACATTCCGAGCAAAATGGCTGCCGTTCGTTTACCCATTGCGGAGATTAATAAATGTCTCGAACAGCAGAAGTCCACGCGTGTCGAATTAGCTTGCATCAATAGTGACAATTCTGTCACTTTAGCGGGCACACCAGAGGACCTTGAATCATTCCGCGAAGAGTTACTCATATCGTATCCTGCTGCTCGTTGGCATCTGCTGAATAACATGACAGCTGCGTTCCATTCCCGATTCATGCAGCCGATATTGACAGATTTTACCAGTGCATGCAACGAGGTGGAGATCCACCCGTCGAAACAGGTGGTTCTGTCGGGCTTGTTGGGAAAGACGTGTCCGGTGGGCGATGATGCTTTGCAGCAACGCAATTACCTTGTTCGACATTGCCGAGAGACGAATCGTTTTGGTACAGCGATATCTGACTACCAACGACGGAATGCGGAGCGCGAGAAATCTCAGCCCGACTGGCTTGAGATCGGTTCACACTCCAGAATCATCAGTTTCATCGGTCTTGCATCTGGCCAGCTCAAATTCCCTTCTCATGGTAAAACAGCTGGAGAGGGATGGATGACGGCGCTAGATACGCTGATGAGGTTATATTCAGCAGGGCACGCCGTAGACTTCAAAGGTTTACATCGCGATGTCAACCCCTCTGCCCGCCATACTGATCTTCCTCTATATCCCTTCCAACTTGAACCGCACTCGTACCCGGTTCGAAAAGAGGCAAAGGGTAGCTCTACCACCTTAGCAAGCGCAAATGCAGTTCAGCTCTATCCCCGCGTGTTTTCGCCGGAATTAGCGCCACTTCTCCGTAACCATGTTATGGCCGGCTACACTCTCTGTCCAGCGACCACGCACCTGGCTTTATTCCTTTCAGCCGCATCGGCTTCCACTTCATCCAGTCAGCACGAGGGCAGGTCAGCTTACAAGGTCTCCAAATTCAAGGTGATAGCTGGGTTCACCAACACCACGGATGGGTGGCTTCAGGTCCAATGCCAATCACCATCCTCCGACTTGCAAATCATTAGCAATGAAGATAGAGTCCATATAACAGCACGCGTCGATGTGTGTAAAGAGCAGGATCTGCTTGAATCCCTTTCCTTGTATCAACCACTCATCCTCCCCTTGAAATCGTTCAAATCCCTGCCATCGACTGATGTAGTGAAGAAGGAATTGGCGTACTCTCTCTTCGATCATACTGTTTGTTACGGCGCCCATGGCCAAGTTTTAGATCGCGTCTGGATTGCTGAAGACGGTCACCAAGCATGGGGGTACTCCACTTACCCACATGGTGCTAGCGCGGCAGAGGGCGTGCCATCCAGTCTGCGGGATTTCTCACCGATGTTAATCGAATCTATCTGCCAGCTCATTGGGTTCTTAATGAACACGTCCAGTGACCGCAAATCTGGCGAAGCTTTTGTGACGGACGAAATCGGTGAATGTGCAATCGCTCTCTCAAAGCTTTACGAAACGAAATACGTCGAGTTGTATGCTTCATTCAAAATGGTAGACGGTGGTTCCGCAGCACTAGGCCAGGTATTCGCCTTTGATGACAAGGGACAAATCATTTCTGCTTGTCGAGATGTTCGGATGGCTAAGATGAAGCTATACGTATTAAAACGACTTATTGACAGGGGTCGCAAACCAGAACAATCGGTGACAGCACAACTCGTTGCACCGACGGAGGTGAACGAGCACAACGTCGCGAACGATGATTTCGACGAAAAGGTGATCTCCGTACTCCAAAGCGCGCTGCGACTCTCTGAAGTTCCGCGCGATAAACCGGTAAGCTTTGGCACATTTTTTTTATGTTCTAATCCTAACAATTTGAACGTGTAGTTGGGTGACCTGGGACTCGATTCCCTCACAGCTATAGACGTTGGGGTGCAGCTGGAGCGCTTGCTTCCCCACCGCCGAGATCACCTTACTATCGACCCTCAATGCACTCTGACATCGCTGATACAGATACTACGTCCTGCACCCTTACCCCAACCGCTCCCGATCACGTCGTCTAGGAAGGAAAGTAATGCCACGAATGATCACTTGGAAGAAAAGATGATCTCTACGTTCCGAAGCGCGCTGCGGCTTGCCGATGTCCCACGCGATAAACCGGTATGGTCAGCCGAACACTTTTGTTTGTTCCGATCCTGACAACTTAACCTTGTAGTTGTGCGACCTGGGACTCGATCCTCCTACGGCCAAAGACGTCGCGGTGCAACTGAAGCAACTACTCCCCAACCTCCAGGACCATGTGGTTATTGATCCCCGAAGCACGCTGGCGTCGTTACTCCAGACACTACGTTCTCCATCCGCACCCCCATCGCTCCCGATCACGGCAAACGGAGTGCCCACCGTGTTAGAGCCAGCTACGGCACTTGTAGCTAATATTTCTCAGGAGATGATGCAAGCTATCTCTTCTAATCCTGAAGTTATACAATATGCACCAGGCCGTACACCCCTTATGCTTATTCATGATGGAGGTGGAACCGCATTTGCATATTACTCACTGGGTAACCTCGATCGAACCGTTATCGGTGTTCATTGTCCGGGGTTGCAAGAGGGCAAAGGCATTGTCAGCGTTCAACATGCAGTCAATGAATATGCTGCTATCGCACGCCAATACCTCAAGCAGAACTGCCCTGCACATTCAAAGCTCCTAGTTGGTGGATGGTCTCTCGGAGGAACTATATCAATAACGATGGCTGCAATGTTTCCAGATCTTGTGGCCGGCGTCGTGACTCTTGATACAACACCTCCTGGAGTCCAGGTCATGACTGTTGAGCAAGCGGAGTCAGTGCTTCTACAACCATGGTCGAGGACGGACGGTATTCACGGACTAGTTCGAAGGCAGCTACAGCTCAACACCCGAGCATCATTTTCTCACCAGGAATACAAAACGACTCTCCGCGTCAGTGCCGTTAACGTCCCTGTATACGTTATCTGCGCTATCGACCCTTTCCGACCTCCGGAATCACTTCAGCTGCCAGACTCGTGCTTCCAGTGGCTGTTAGATTTCAAGCGACCCAATGTCGCTGAGGTTACGTGGAAAGCGTTGCTGGGCGAGCGTTTACTTGGAGTTCAAACGATACCTGGCAACCACTGGACTATGTTTACCCCGGTGAATGCAAAGACAACGACAGAAGCTTTGAGGCAAGGCCTTGATGCCATTGAAGGCTGGTTGAACAAGGTGGGATGACAATTTACTATGCTTTGAATATAATTTTCGATACACTATGTTGATTCGTTTTCTCGTGTGGACTTCTCGTATGGACTTCTTGTATGGACCCCTCGTATGGACTTCTCGTGTGAACTTCTCGTATGGACTTCTCGTACGGACTTCTTGTACGGACTTCTCGTATGGACTTCTCGTACAGACTTCTTGTATCGTATGGACTTCTCGTACGGACTTCTTGTATGGACTTCTCGTACGGACTTCCTGTATGGACTTGGACAAGATGTCTTGACCCTGTGACGATTTCTATGACTTTATCCCAGATATCATATCAAAGCCAATGTGAAATGTACGAAGTACGAAGTGGCGGAGGTATCCCTGGTACCTGAGCGAAAACCCAGAATTCCGTGGGTACATTCGCCAATATATAAAGTGTAATAATGTTCAGATAAACAAGTTGGAATTTCTACCGGTTCAACACCTCGTCAGTGCGATGCATGTCAGAGGAAAGTAGATTCCGAGTCCATTGGTGATGCACCGAAGTATTCATAGGTCGCCTCTTGTGGCCCAACAACAAATGCACCGAGGCAGGCGACAGAGCTGTTCCAACATGGTCACATGATATTAAAAGATAATCCCTGATCTGTTGTCACAATTATTGGATCTAGCTGTAGATCAACCTATATATTTCAGTACACCCCAACACAAATCAGCACCAGCCTGCTTACTGCTGACAAACTACGCCTGGCCATACCAGCATCCTCCCTGATGGGGTGCAACCGGTCAGACCCGGGTCATGACAACGCTGGTTGATTCCTCTCACCGCCATCGCCATTTCACCAGCTTACTGTGCAATCCTCCATCAGAAGGCCAGCAAGTCCTCACCAAACCTCTGAGCTCACATCGGGGGCGAATTGTAGAAGACAAGGATGGAGGGAAGGTGAGAAGGTGCTGTGGGGATAAATGCATGACAACACCCCGCGCGCGTGGGAAATAATACTTCTACAAAGGAACCGTCATAGGATTCTGTGTATACTCGGCACTGAGACGAGGACGTTGCTGTGCGTGTGGCTTCGAGAACTCAGAATTGACCGCAATGTACTCATTTGAAACTGAAAGAGAGTACGTAGCAACCACACGATCACGACGGATAGCTTCACCATCACCCCATTTGATATATGTCTGACGCAGCTCGTATAAAGCTGCATGACGCATGTCCGTCAACAAAGAATTCTTCGCCTTCACCATTACTACCGACTCCATCGCTGGCGATCGTTCGTCGGAACTGCCAACTTGCGCAAATTACCACTACGTTCTCTTATGTTTCGCTGGGGGTTGGCTATTCTTCTGTACTACTTGGTCCTCAGCGCTGGCGTAGGATCTCACCCTTTACTGTTGACTGTGGGCGGTTTCATTCGTACTTCAGCCAGTTTGGTTCTAATTTCATGCAGAATGAAAGCTCGGACGCTTCCTCCTCGTCCATCGCTTCGCGTAACCCTGTATACGAGGGCTTGAATCTCCTCAGCGCTTACAAGAATTCCAAGACCTTGAACAAGTTTCTCACAAAGGCGGGTGTAGCATCCTTCCACACACAAGGGGAGAATTCGCGGATGTATGAGATTTGGAAGGGACGATGGCCTTGCCCGGCTTGCAAGCCACAAGAATTGAAAGCCATATACCCAGCGCTTGCGAAAATGCATGTCCAACAGCCGAAATACACGTCTGAATCTTATCTCTCAAGCATAGCAGAAGAACGTCATGGGCTTGGCTTGGTGTGTGCGGCCCAACCGACTTGTATCACTTGCTAATACTTACACCATTTTCCAGGTCGGGCAACTACTTGATTATGGGAAAGATGATTATGGTTCAAACTGGACTATAGTGCGCGATATGCGTGTGACACCACCTGGCCATAGTCGGGATCTCATCAAAAACATTGTATCCACTAAACAGCATATGACCTTTAGTCATTGTAGGACGCTCTATCACCAGGCTCACGGCCCCGTGCTCAAGCGGATGCAATGGTACGTCGACAACAAACAAATACTTCACCGAGACGTCACTGCATACAACGTACTCCTCGATGTGACATTGAGCGACGTCGAGTTGGTCGACTGGGGATATTGGATACGTCGGAAAGTACGTGCTAAACCACTGCTGCATTTCGGAGCCGAGAGACTGACCGTCGTTCCTTCAGAGGTGGGAACCAGAGGTGGACCCAGCAACAATCAACTCCATTGCGCACATGAGAAAACAATTTATTGACGCGAGTCCTATACACTGTGATGGATATCCTATGCCGTAGTCGGGGCTAGAAGTAGCGTATTAATTTTCTCTGTCCGATCACGAATGCTCGATTTAGATGACTTGAGGCTTAAAGGTTGAGGTATAGAGCCAGAACCTGGGTAGTGTCAGTGTCTGTGGAGGAAGTTCGAATCGCATCACAGTAAAGAATGGATGGTGCATAGAATAAATGTATCGGATGAGGACATGCGCATATGTACCGTCCAGTACGATGACAATGGTCGAGCTACGGGTATGATAGAAGCACAGCGAAGAAGTTAATGCAACCAGAGAGTAACGGAGTAAGAAAGACAGCGAGATAGCGGTGAGTTGTGATAATGATAGTGGTAAGGGTGCAAAACACTAGTAGCCAGTCAGTATATGCAGAGCATTATACAGAAACGCGTACTTACCCGAAAATAACCCATCCTGGGATGAATTTCGACTATTCCGCATCATATATTGTTCGCTCGACGGCACTTCCTCCTCATCCTCCTTGCCCTCCTCCTCCTCTTTGCTTTCGCTATAAATTCTTTGGTTACCATTTTCGTTTGTGAAGATGTAGGTGAAAACTGGAGAGGACTCATGCAGCGTAAGGGATGAGGAGAGGGGAAAAAGAGCGATAAGATGGAGCCGAATTCTTGATTCAAATGGGATAGTAGGTTGTCACGGGTTAGGGTGAACCATAGTACACGATAGGTGTGATACTGAGGTCCAACCAGTGTCGATATCTAATTAGCAACATTGTAGTGGGGTTTCAGAAAGAAATCACAGTACAAATTTAGAATGATATCGAACCGAAATTGTTGAAAATTTGTATAACTTCGCTCAACTACTCGAAAAGCATTCTAGTACATTTGAAGAGTAAATGGGAGATAGAGTGATAACTGACACGCACAAAGATCCTCTCGAAAAAAGTTAAACAGGTAAAACATTCGCATTACGAAAAACACCCGCCACCTGATCCACTAGATCACGGTCCCCATCCACCACCGTCACACTCCTCACACCGCGCACCAACGTCCTCAACGCACCATCCAACTCCCTGGAGAGGTGACAATCCCTGCTCCCAGCGCCGTCAACCGATATCCCAATCCTCCCTTTCAAGTCCTCTGACGTCCCCTCCTCAAACCCAAATGCCAACTGCACCTCCCCAATCCACTCTGGCCAATGTCTAAACTGTGCATAGCTAACCGCCTCATTCATCGGAACATTCCAAAAATCCATGTAAAGTGTTCGCAGATTCGGAAGCCGATGTTGACAGTCAGTGAGTGCGCGCAGGATTTCGGAAAGAGCGGTGCTCATGGGAGGGGTGTGGGGGAAGGTGTGTGGGTCAAAAGGGGCTATAGGAGGTGCTGGGATGATGATGCTTATGCTTTGCATTTCCAGTAAAGTTGGGGTTGGGATGGCCATTAGGGATATTGGTCTGGATGATTCGAGGGCTCCGCTCCGGAGGAAGTGGATAAAGTCGAGTGCTTGTCGCAGGGTGATGATGTGGAGTTCATTGGGTGTTGGGGAGAGGCGTTGGACGGAGCGGAAGGAGGCGTTGAATGCATGGGAAACGAGTGGGAGGTTTGTTAGGATTGCACGGCGGGCTTGCACGGAGAGAGTGGAAGACCAGAGTGAGGAAAGGATGAGTACGAGTAGTTCGGTGGGAAGGCGGGTGCAAGACATAATTGTGAGTGAGTTGGATGCGATTCATGGTCTTATAAGTCTTCAGCGATCGACCCAATATTAGGTCAATCTATGACGCTTTAAAAATGCTGTCGAAATAGGAGTCGTAGCCGAATTCAGTTCGATCAATCCATCGATTCATGTGTGCAAGAAATTCGACTCGTCAACATGGTGAGATGGCCGAGCGGTCCAAGGCGCCAGAATCAGGATCTGGTCTCTTCGGGGGCGGGAGTTCGAATCTCCCTCTCATCAGGACATGTATCATGATCTTTTTATACCCTAGCGTTACTCGAAGCCTATGACTATATATCCGTGCGACACAAGTCAAACTGCCAGGTCATTGCATGCTCGTACGCCCAGCCATTTCAACGACCCCAGATAATGCCAAAAGCCCGCATCACAAGCCAAGATCTTCTCTAGAATCCCATCGCGCGCTCAAGGTATTACTTCCTTCAAGCTATCCACGACCAGCGAGCAAATGTTCGTGCACGTTTAACTTGTCAAACGTGGGTTTGATTCCAAGTAGAATTGAGCTCAAATTTGCTGCTCAATACAAGTCTGGCGGCCCCGTACAACTCGAAGTCATCTAGCGCCGTGGACGATCATACCTGAGGTAACCTATCGAGAAAACGAGGTTACTATCACGCTAAAACAGCTGAGGGGGGAACAGTGGACTCAATTGTGTGTGAAGTTCGAGCGGGGGGTTGGCCTTATCTGGCTTGCAAGCCAAAAGAATCCAGCAACTCCCCAGCAGTTTCAAAAAGACATTCCCGGAGACCTCCATAGGTATATGATAGCGAAGGAAAGAAAACCCTTGGAATGGTATGTGCAGCTCTACAACCTTGTATCACTTCTTGATAGACAAAGAGGCTAACCAACTGCTCGATTACTATGGGCAAGATCACCATGCGTCATACTGGACTATAATGATATACATGTGAGCCCTCGCAGCCGCTGGTACGATGCATCTGATTCGTGAAATTATCAAAAAGGAAGAGAACATGACCACTGGTCGTTGTATTGAACTCTATCAGGAAGCTTACGAGGTCGCGCTCTCCCAGATCACGGAGCCGCACATCAAAGAGCAAAAGGTACCCGAGCCACTTCATCAAGACGCAAATGAAACCGAGTACGTGCCACAGTGACCGTTACATTTCTGGGACTCGACCCGAGAGACTAACCATCATTCCTTCAGACTCATGCCGCAATGCAGTATGGAACCTAAATGACAAGATGCTATCGGACTCGGAGGCATGCGCCAGGGGTTTGTTCAGTTGAGCCCTGGATACTGTCCCAGCCACTGGTTTCCCAAGTCGAGTCATGAGCACAGGTGGCTAGACTTGCGCAGAAATTGTACAAATATCTATTGTACTTGACTTTGAAGTTTGGATTACAAGATGCTAGCAAGGAGTTTAGCCCCGCCTCCGAAACCATCCTGCAAGGCTTGTTCAAGAGACACGATCGGAATCCCTGGCAACGAATTCGCATAACAGATCGCTCCACCTCCAATAAGATGCACGAAGTCCGCAACATTGATCAACGTAGCTCCTGCTGGTAAAGGTACACCCACAGGCGGTGTAATGGCTCCTGTACATTGGTCGTTCCTAATAATGCACAAGAACCAGTTGGTACATCCTTGAACAATGGAAAGCTCAGCACTCACGAATACTCATAGCACGTCGTGCTCTTCAGCCAGACTGCCCATGCTGCGTCGGCCCCGTTGATAGTATACGGATAGCATTCGCCATAGTCAAAGTAATGCAAAGTTCCGTCGGTGTACAACACTCGAACGTACTGGAAACAACACTCGTTATTGGCTGATGAAGATGAAGATCAGGGAATATGCGGTACCGTGTTGGGCCCGGGTGATGTCGGGCCTGCAAGGCAAGCACCGATACTAACGAGGACGGGGAGGGCGAATGAACTTATTTTCATAGTAGGACAGAGTACCGAGAAGCGCTATTGAAAACTCTTCGGTATCGGATCTCCCCTTTTATACGCTGGCCCAGGCTGACAGAATGGCCAAAGGATTTCATCCTTCCGCCCTCTCACGTCACAAAAATGATCAGGAGTTGGGAAACCATTTGCTAGTATGTCGTCCCGATCAGACTTCCCATTGAGTCTTCCACCCCAGAAGTCAAGATTCAAAAGTTCCGAAATTAAGGAACCTTCCTGAGTGTCAGTTTCATGACGCTTTCATGTCGTATCCGTCCGTGTTCAATGTGATAATTTAATGCTCTTCCCACTCCATACTACTAGGTTTCCGGATTTTATCCGACCTCTCTATGCACGGGTTGTTCTTGTTTGGACAAGCATAGCAAGCTGCAGACCCAGATTCCTTCCCGTTCTGGCCTGGCGTCGCAAATCCTTATCTGCACGCCAGGCGGCCTTCAAGTTTTAGGATACAATATTCCCTGGGTCTTCGTGTGGCTCAGAGTGGAGGACGGGGTGAACAACCCCGTGTCAGGGATACCTAAGGTACATTGAGTGTTTAGTACGAAAGACTGAAGAATTTTGATATTGACGATCATGATTAGTGACGTACATCTTGACGGTGTCATCTGCCAACCAAGTCGAAAAGTTCCGTCTAAAGTGGTTGCAATTGATGCAAACATTCAACTTGACAAGTCCTCCAAGAAACATGTTAGGCGATTTGGTTTGTTCCTGAGAGTGCCTACCATCAATCCGCTTTGAGAAATAATATATGAGCCCCGATACTAACTATGGTAGCTCAGGCACCAGAATTTTCTGTGAAAATGAGTTCTGCGAATCTTAGAAGTACGAGAGAACACAGATAAATGAGTTCATCGTTTAGCCTCGGTGAGCTCGAGAGGCAAACGGACAGGAGGATACAACATACATATAGATTTGGTTCATTTGAACCACTAGAGAAAGCACCCAAGTAGACCGAAATGGAAAGGGGGAAAGCCCAGATCACAGAACAATACCAACGCGAGTATCATGTGCAGAGTCGCACACGCTCGCACACGGCCTAGCCAATATTCTACCATATTCGAGTGAGGATCGAGGACCGATCCTTCAGTCCGCTGAGGTCGACGTGAAGAATCTGCGCAGTGCGACCGCCAAATTGAATCTTAAGTGAACTGGCTACAGCAGGCTACAACAGGCCTACGGAGTCGCTCGGGGTCTCGTGAGGAACGCACTGGCAGTCAATGCATCCGCGCTGCACCACCGCATGCGCCAATGATAAACTTACTGCTTCCTTCACGCCCCTGAACATTCTTCGATGCTGCTCATCCGACGACTATCGCCCACTAACTAGCTGACAGACCCGCATTGCCGAATGCGCAGCTACCATAGATACGAGAGTTCGATATGACAATTTCATCTGGACCATGATGCACTGCAGCAGACACCCTTGATCTGAACAGTTAGGATCCTTTCGTGTCGATGGAGGATTTGCCAAGAGTCATTCAGATGATCTACAGGCCAAGCGAGAGGAAACTGAGGGAAGTTGTATAGCGCATGATGAGATTTCAGAGACTCGGAGAATGAGCGTAAGACTGGGTGTGCAAAATGAACGGATCAAAGATGGAACAAGTCGCACACGAGACCAGGAGTGTTGGCCATACACGCAAAGTGATGCAAAGACCAGCTGAGCCTGAGGGGTGAAGTTTGACTGTAGCCTGTAGGCCGTTATAGAATAATGGGAGGAATCTATAACAGGGCAGGGTTGTCGATAACACACTTAATACTTTCAAAAAAAAAGTCCAACTCTAGAAATGTGGAATGACTTTACACGGTTCTTACTGCGACCGGTATGCCACATATAGCAGGCTCGTAGGCCTGCCTGATGAAAAGGAAGGTCTGTCAGAGTGATTGGCACAAGTCACATCCTGTAACAAAGTTAGAGAAATGATACGATCGAGGCTCGTTGGCATCGTAAGTAAATGAATGAGGAGATAGAATAATATTCACAAAAGATGTCGGTCTCCAGAGCTGTTGGCAATGGCATACATATGGTACAGACCACCCGACTCCTATTCGTCCTACCCGCAAGGCTCTAGGGCAAGTTCGATAGAGGACGCTTTTCCGTCCGTCTCTCCAGATGGCAGCCGCCTTAACGATGGATATCCATCACGCTTTTTCCTTCATGCCCAATATGTAATCACCCGAAAGGAAAAAACAAGATCCTAGAACGGTTGTTCGGCCAGTACCTCCGATACCTTTACCACCAGTTCATCCTTGGTCTTCAGCTCAGCAGCAAAATATGCCTTGGCGCCACCAACGCCTTTCGTCCTGATAACGTTCGAGATGCGATCGTACGCAGTTGGACCATCCGATCGCCTCACAGCACACACAAAATCTCGCTTCTTAGAATAGATGAGTAGGTTACCATGAGACGCCCTAGCGCTGGTTCCCTTTGAGAGATCGAATGGGACTTGTACCTTGATGATCAAGTTTTTTGATTCAGATGAAAGTCCCTTAGGGACGTGAGCAGAACGAAGATGGCTATTTGGTGTAGGAGGAATCGGAATCCCCAATGCGTGGCGTGTAAAAGTTGAAGTCGGCGTGATTTGGCCATGAGTCTCATAGAATGGTTTCAAGGTGATCGTATTGGAGGCTGAGAACGGTTGGCACGTCTTTTTGTGCGTGGGCCACGCTGTGCCTTTATTGTATAACAGTCATGAGTCATTTGCCGAAAAAAGGAGTAAAAGGATGATAGCTCACGCTGGCATTCTACGGAACAATACCGAGCCACTTGACATTTTGAGCAGTTCTTCAAGCTAAGATCGTCTTTCCCACAATTATCACATCGTTTCTCTACCCTCGGAGCTTTCTCCCCGCTTCTCTTGTTGATCCACTTTCGGATGGTCGCCGTAACTTGTGGTCCGCATTGAAGGAAAAAAGTCATCGGTGACAGCCCGTCAGCTTCCTTTATATCAAGATCAGCTCCATATTCACAAAGCAAGTCGATAGCAGCTGTATGATTGTGCTGGAACGCTGCGAATAGCGCGACTTCTCCGTATCGATTTTGATAATTCACATTGGCACCAGCTCCCAGAAGCGTACGCGCGAGATCGAGCTGAGGGACTTGGTTCATGACCGAGTGAGCTAGAGCGGTGAAGCCTACGATGTCGGGAACGTCGACAGGGAGGCCATGTGATATCAAGTATTTGAGAAGGTCGACATGGCGCATCATTGGTCCAGTTACGCGTTGAACTCCTGCGACAATAATGGTCGCATAGCCAAACTTGAAAGGGGTTTCGGTTCCTTCGAGATCAGGTGCAGTTCCAGCTTCTACTTGCTGAGAATTTGCATAATGACCAGTCAGTCTGATAGATTGCCCAGGAATTGCGAGCATACCGCACGAGCCCCATCAAAGTCTCCTATATAGCAATGCAGCCCGAAATCGGATAATTTCCTCGCATCGAACGCAAGACTTTCTACAATTCGCATTATCCCGTCAGTCTATCCGAGCGAAAGATCTGACCTACGTTGAACGTAAAGCCCTCGGAGCTTCTGTCCGCCTCTCTTGGTGCTCAGAAACTTGTCAGGCAGATTCAAAATGTTTTGCATCTCCGGGGTAATACGAAGACCACCGCTACCTGGTCCTGTAGATGGATCCATCGTCTTGGATTCTGGAAGATGGCTGGTAAGGTCTAATAAGTGTCAACATGTTCAAACAAACTCTTACTGACTACGTACCGACGTTCAAGTTTGTGTGCACAGCTATGTTTTCCAACACCTTTCGAATGTTGTCACTTTTGGGAGGAATAACAAGAACACAGACTGTCCAGCCTTTTTCAAGATCGTTTCGCAGAGCTCCGCCGTTGCGGCCGTTCTCAACAGTGGAGGGTGTCCCAGCTGCAGAAAACGTGGGCGGCGTTGACAATACGACGATCTTTGTCGGCCAGTTGCCTCCCGACCTTGAGCGATGGGAGATGCGGTGCAAGCTTCGGGAGATATTCGAGCCTTTTGGCAGAGTGCTGTCAGTCAGAGTCGGTGAGTCCTGCTTTACTGATAGCTCTGTACGTCCGAATGTAACTACATCATCAGCCACTAACTTGAACGGCAAAATCCGCCGTTTTGCTCATGTCATATACGCGAGACGGGAGGATGCGTTGGCGGCCTTTCATTTTGGAAACGGAGAAGCGCGGTTTGTCATTAACAAGAGAATTCTTAACGTGGATATGGCATCTGGAGTCCGAAAGCCCGATATTGATGTAGATCGGAAATTGTGCTTCCGTAATTTTTCAGGGAATGAGAAGATGCTTCGGAAGGCTCTATCAAAAGGGCTCAATCGTCTGGTCGACCGTATATGTTGTGAGTCTATGATAACTCTCGCTTATCATACTTCATTCGTAATCCTTCTGCTAGTCACATATCCTATTGCTGGAGCACGGATCACCGATGGCTACATTCAGTTCAAGAGCAAACGGCACGCATTAGAGGGTTTGAAACGTCTGACTGGTCCCAAGAAGAGGCAACAGTTGCAGCTTGATATCTGGTACGCTCCGTCCCGGCCAAGAGACTTTGACCAGGTAGCACCTACATCTTCCTCACCCGGACCGCCACCTGCTCCCAACCCAGATCCGCTACCCCAACCGCTCCAGAGCCCTCCAATCCAGCAACAGAATATCCTGTCCCGTACCACAGGAGAAGATAACCAGCCGGCACTAGCGCCCATACCTGAGTTACCACATGCCCCAATCTCGGATCCGCTTCCCAAGCCGCGCGAAAGCGCAGAGAACCCTCCACTTTGGCAGGAGGATCTCGCTCAAATCTTTGTTGGTTGCTTACCCACCTGGATGCCACAGCAGGAAATGGAGGAAAGACTTAAGGAAATGTTCGAGCCCTTCGGTCAGATCAAGTGGCTGAGAGTTGGTGAGATTTCCAGCACTGATACGACTTTGCATTTCTCCTCGCTGACAAAACCTTCAGCTTATCAGCCGAATGTCCACGAAGAGAGCGTGCCGTTTTGTCACGTAGAATATGTGAATTCAGAAGATGCCAAAGCTGCATATGAGGCTGCCAGGCAGAATCCCATGCATTTCAAAGATCACTTAATTACTGTCGCACTCACGAGACCTCCCAAACCCAGCAAAACCCTTTATTTCCGTGACTACGTTGGAACTAAGACATCGTTCTGGGAAACCGTTCGTGACGTCAAGTCGAACATTGAGCGGATCGTATTTTGTAAGTTTCGCTCACGTATTCTCTTTACCTCTGACCGTTTTTTTCCAGTTCGTGATAATACCGGCAAGTTCTCGGGTAACGGCCACATCGAGTTTGATACCCTCGAACATGCATGTGATGCCCTCCCGCAACTTCACGGTCGAGTGGCGAGGAATGGTTCAAGACTTCTCCTGTCGTATAGCCGACCACGTAGAAATGTGATCAAAGTCCCAAAAGATCACGATGAAAATATCGTAAGCAACATCATCATAACAACCAGCCACAGCACCGCGACCTTAATCGGTTTCTTTTTATAGCTAGATGCGTTTGGAAATCTCTGCATGACACCGGCGCAACTGGAAAACGGGCCCCATGGGGCGCAAGATTTTGACTGGAACCCATCATGACAGGTCACGAATTTTTATAATCATGGCACCTACGATTGTGGATTCCTCCGTAGAAGTCAGCTTGTGTTCATCCTGTTTCGGGCTCAAAAGCCATCTGGCCCGGAATGTGGTCATGTACCCACAGCCGTTGATGCTACTTTCATTCTTGCCAAGGAAACATGATACTATGCTCGAACAATTCTTTTTACCTGGTGAGATAGCATCAGGGCAGTTGAAGAGTTGGCACCACAATATGATGTATCATACCATGTTTCATTGGTACGTCAAAATTAACTCTAATCGACCTCTTTTAAGGCCTACTGTGGTGAGCCATGCGTTAGCCCGATCCCAGCGATTTGTCTGAGTGTTTCTGGGCATGGGTGGCAACCAGAAACAAGCGTTAAAACATCAAAATGAGACCGTGCTCGGTGATATAATACTTACGTTTATACAATTCGACCGAGCTCCGACCAATCATTCCTTAGTGTGGTGCATCTGACCTCCTTCGGCCGTCTTGTTGCGATCTTTAAAGTCTTCGGGTTCCTCCCTTGGAGTTTATGCTCCATGGAGCTGCTGCATCAGCGTTCTCTGATATCATATGCACCCTAAATCGCCTTTGTAACTGATGGGATCCCGTGACTGCTGTTCGTGCATCTATATCTACGGTTATAATGCCGCTTTCACGTTTAATCATCTCGTGCGGTAGTACAATGAAATCAATTGCTGGACTCAAAATTTTACAAAGCCCCCGTGGCACATCCATTTGAATTTCAAGGGTCTCGGCAAATTGGAGACTGGCTCGTCGAAGCGGCAATGTCATGTCTATTGCTTCAATTACTGATAATAGAGGGAAATGGGGACGTACCGAATTTGACCCCAACAGCTCTACCTTCTCTGATCAGTCGTTGTCCTCTTCATGAAGCTACTCGATCCTGTTCTTCATGTTGGAGTTTTCAACAAACTCTATCATTGCGATGAGCGCTTCGGAGAATGGAACAAACTGAGTAATACTATGGATCCAGAGACGCGCATGAACCCGCGAAGGTGGGGAAGTAGCCCGTGTGCAGTTCTGTGGGCGCATGAATCACACAGGACGTCTTGGGTGTGAGCATCAACAGTATTGGGCTGAAGATCTCCCAGCCGGAAACTTTGTGACCATGGTGATCGATTCTGGCCCAGTTGGATCCCCTTAATTGCCTAAAAAAGGTCTGGTATGATTGAGTCTGGCGAGAACGCTGAATATCGGCATGTCTGTTCACCGCCGTCTCATGGTCCTGCATGATCTCCTTCAAGTTGTCACATAAGTATAGCCCAGGCCTCACCAGGCACTGAAGTAAGGGTTTGAAGGTACACTGATCTGGATATTAAATAAGATGTCCAGTTACGTCTCTGTTATATAAAAGGAAGACGGTTCGTCGGTAACTGACTTCGATATCTTTCAACACCACTCAGTCACGGTGAAGGCATGTCATGTTCGAATTCTTACGAGAACGGCAGCCAAAGTTGAATGGTTTACGGTTGAGGCAAAAATGAGTGACAACGTGGGGAGCTTGGAGACATAAATGCATGACTATTGCCAAATCATAGATGGAGAATCGATCATCCAGTGGCAGCGCGTGCAACCATGATGATATTAGTCGAAGCGACTGTTGTTTACTTCTGTTAGCAGTTAAGGGCTACTCCAGCTGAGTGCCCACGGCCCACTTGTTCTTGAACTCCACCATGTCATGGCTCAGCGCTCAACATCCAACATTCAACGTCCAAGCTTTCAATGTTGTGTTCTTGACACCATTGTATGTATAGCTTCACCAGTCATTAATTTTCTTGTTCATTTTAGTGTAGCGTCCGGTTGCTAGGCCCTTTTGAAAAGGGCTACCACAACAACGAGAACAAAGGGGAAGCCATGGCCACAGGTATGAATGCAATATCATAAATGGCCTGGCAGCACCCCACCCCCCAACACCCACCCCCCGCAGGAAGACGATCAATACAAAGCCTGATAACACGGTGCGTCAAACTCCAAGCCCGGAACGCCACTTACTTAGAACAACGTCAGGATTACCGGTCACAACTTTCGGGCATTCAGCAATGCCTTTGCAGACCACAACAATGGCAGACTATCCACCTTTCGATCCTGATCCTGATCCTGATTCTGATTCAGGGTATTCCGACAGCTCGGATTATTATGAAGGCTCGCCTGACAGTTCTACCGGATCTGACTTGTCGAAGGATGGCACTGTCACTTACGAGGACGACGAAGCATGGCCAACAAGTATCAGATACTCGTACAACGGTTTTTCAGACCTCGATGTGGTAGACCAGTATCATCCACATCTTGAGGCAGGTCACGTTCTTCCCATTGACATCCCTCCCTATTCGTTTCTTGTCATGATTGTGACGGTCCTACCTGGATTCTTACACGGCGCTACCCCAGGCCAGGTTACGAACTATCCCGCTGGCGGCACCGAACCTGGCAAACACCGAACCCTCTTCATCGGCCATAAGCAATATCTAATTCGAATTCTTGAATTTTTCGAGGACGACGATACCGAGGAAGGCTCCGAGGACGACCCTGAGGAGGATTTCGAAGAGGATTTCGTGGGACAGGAATCAAGCGAGCTCTGGTCACCGCATGACATCGACAACCTCTTTTCTCTGGAAAGCGGCGTTGAGGGATTAACTGTGGAGGATGACGGCGGATTAGCACATGACGGTAGTGACTGGGAGCTTGAATGGGAGGAAGACAGCGAATGGGAATGGGGCGAATGGACCCCGGAGAGTATAGAATCCTTCTCGACGCTCCCATTATACAGCTCCCCCAGTAGGACCCCTCCTCCGCCTCCCTACGCATCGCCCTCTCAAGCCTCCATCATTACCATCGATCCTCCCGCTTTCGAACATTCTCCTAGCAGTACTCCGCGGATCGTTACTGAAGGACAAACTCAAACGCCTGGCAGTCTTGGATCAGTTGTTTCTAGGGACGTTCGCAGACCATCATCATCAGGTTCCCGTTTGGATTCTAGGGTCGGTTTTATAGATTCAGATGATGAAGAGGGCTCATGGGAGGAGGAAACGGACTCAGATGATAGCGTTTCATTACCTCCATTCACTCCAGTGCCCGGCGAATCAGCTCTATGGACTGGTACAGAGGAAGGAGGCCCGATAGCACTTCCTCGACGCGATCTACCTCACACCCCAACAATGACGCCTCAGATTGGGACGCCCATGACATTCGTGAATATTCAAAATCCTTCTGCGGGATTGAATTCTTCATCCGTGATAAGTATTGATCATCCGCGACAACCTCTAGCTCCCAGACCACGTCTAAGCCCTCTGGACATGGAACTCCCCCAGCCATTACCCTCAACCTCTACTGCGGCCGCAAGCACAAACGCATCTCGATATCCAGCGGATACCGTTGCAGGTGTCACCCCTGTCGCATCGTCATCGACATCTCGGATGCCCATTGTAGTCGAGATACCTACATCGCCACCTTCCGTACATGGGGGAGGGACGGAGCAGATCCCGTCGTCCCCAGTTATCCACGATGGATATAACGCCCAGGTTACCTTGCCAATCGGTCATAACCTCCACGTAGTACCGCAGGATCCCTCTTCCCTGACAAGAAACCCGTGTGGATCCCACGATAACGCTCAATTCCCGACGCAGTCTCCAGTCGTCAGCCCTGATGTTCGAAACCTTTACGATTCCCCACTTAGAAGAGCCGACGACCCGCGGTCTCCTACATATATATACAACACCCAGGTTATCTCGCCAACCAGCTCCGACCTCCCCATACAAGACTCCCCTCGGCAGACCAGCAGCATGGATGGATCCTATATCAGCGATCAACCCCTAGCGCAGTCTCCACTCTTCGGCACGGATGTTCGAAACCTTGGATACAACTCACCCAGAATGGCCGACGATCCACGGTCTCCCAGGTGTGGATACAATGCCCAGGTTGCATCACCAACTAGTCCCAACCTCCAATTGACATCACAAGACTTGTCTCCGCGGAACGGTAGCCTGTGGGGGTCCTGCGTCAGCGATAAACTCATTGCGCAGTCTCCATGTCTCCGGACCGATGTTCGAAACCTTGAATCCGATTCCTCACCTAGTACGCTTGCTGACCCCTGGTCTCCCAGATACCCCATGGTGCTCGATTTGTTGCGGCCTGGCATTCGAGGATCGCGGAACTCTCCGCCGCACGAAATTGGAACCCAATGTGATCCATCTCATTCCCAATTATCTACCGTCCCAGGTGGCAGGGTTAATGAGCCACAGGGTCACCCCAGCTCCTCTCCCTTGGATATCAGCTATGCTCAGGACGGGGGCTTCCCTCTCCCGTCGCCTACCTTTCGTTGCAAACAGGCTAATGATCTCCCTGTTGGTCTGGAGGATGCAAATGAGGACTTTTTGACAACGAAGGAACACCAACGGTGGCTTGCTGAACGGCGTCAAATGTTTCCAGAACCTGCCATCTGGCCAGCTGCTCTCGAAGAAACGGCTACGTCCTCGAGGGCTCGTCAACGTTTACCCATATGACACGATGCTGAGCAGGTTTTTTTTTGACCACCTTGGGTACACTGGTACACTGCTCTGTGTTCAATTGTCAAGACGTTTGACGATAATGTTCTATGACTGAAGAGTAATATACGGATTGGCGTTCGGGGATTCATATTATCCCTGTATGTTTGGTGTGGACGACGCTGGAACCATTCTTTCTCCCTTCTTGGATTCTTAATCCTAATTGTGTAAGTACAAAGATGATATAAACTATGTTATGAGTAACCCATTCCTTTGGTACTAGTGATAGTGTGTATAACCTTTGCAGTTTACCCTAAATGTAGCAGTAGCTTAGACACCGTGATGGATTCTGAAAATGGAAACGATCATAGGAAGTTGCGCCCAGAGTACTAAATTTCACAAAATAAAAATAATACTCTCTGCCTGGGAGTCGAACCCAGCTTTCGCGCGATCAGTACATAATGACAAGCGCGTGTACTAACCGATATACTAGCAAAGAAGCTGAATAGGGCTGAACTAGAGTTATGATGCTCAAATAATTGTTGGGTTATGGCGGGGAAGCCATACATACTCACAACTTCTCTATATAGTTCTTAGTGGTAACATTTTCTTCCCTGACAGCAACAGACTCGCACTTTCCTCATATACTTCTCGCGCCATCCATTCCTGCAGTGAGGTACTGCATTACCTCAGCCGCCTTCTTTCTCTTTTCCTCAACGGCACCGCCAAGCGCGCTTTGCCACCATCGTTCAGCTTCTGGTATATCCCGCCATCCACCCTTCAAGAATGTCTGCAATGCCTTTGGACTTCCACCTAGGGGTTCTGATGCGATGGATTTCACGTGCTGCCAATGCGGTGGAGGGTTGGTATACGAATACGGTGCTCCTGGCGCTGGAGGAGGAATGCTGAAACCATTGCAGGCAAAGACGAGCGCAGGCGGAACGGTGACCCTCCCAACTTTGAAAACACACCGTGAGATTGAGATGGTATTTACGATCGCACCATCTGGTTCAGGTTCAGATGCTAGGGATGCGACAGCAGCTTGAATTACATCATCAACATCATCGTTGGCTCTTGGTAGCGGAGGAGTGTCGCCGTCCGACGAAGGGGATATTGTCACATCCGCTGTGCGAAGAGGCGCGTTGAAAGGGGCGCCACCATTGACGGAAGGCGGGGACTGAGTGATCTTGTTACGCTTCTTGTCTTTGCCGGATGGCTTAGTAACGAACTTTCCAAGGATGTAAAGCTACATGGTGAGTTAGTGAAAGAAAGCGTAACATGGAACTAGAACGGCGCACCCATTTGTGATCCCAAGCCCCAACGCTAACTCTAACTTCAAACTGAGAGAACATTGGAATTTCGCGGATAAAGTGGAAGTGCGTTGCTATGAAAAGACCGTCAGAAGCGAGTTTTTGGGCTCAAATGAGATTTACTCAACCAGCTAATGGGATCCAACCACCAACGCGAAGAAATAGAGGGAACATGGCCAATACCGTCTTAAGCCGAGCACAATCAAGGATCTTGGCAAAGTCAGTTGGTGGATTGGCAACAAAAGAACACAACCACCCTGGCGTAGCTTGAGTTGCTCAAGTGAACGTTAAAGTCGCATTCGTCGAAGCCTAGCAATGGTGTCAGACATGTTCAAAACTGTGCGATAATCACGTACCCGCCCGGCTCGTGTAGGAAATGGCAAGTTTGAATGGGTCTGCACCGATTGGTGAAACAGAATCAAGCCATTGGTCTTCTGCCCTAATTCGTGCTGCTTTGGATTGAAACATCGTTCGCACTTGCACCATTTTGTGCCGCAACCTCATTGCAACTACAGGCCTGAACACACGAACTTGGGGCCCAGTTTAGAAGGAATGATAAGGAAGTCAAACGACAAACATACCATGCCATCCAAAAGGCAATGACCGCGCATTAAGAAGTAAAACAAGGTAAACCAGATACTTCATTAGCGACGGCAACAACCGGAATAAAGACCCAACATTGGAGGAGATAAGGGGACCCAGCGCCACTGAGAGCTTCGAAAGCGATATGGCCGCGCGGTGTGACCGCACCAGGGGACGCATTGCGGACAGTTCCAGACTGTTGTGGTTGCCTTTCTGGTGATGGCGGGGTGGGAGTGAGGAAAAAGGTTATCGCGTTGCCATGATTGTCCCTGTCAAATCCCTGCCAGTGTACCAGGTGTTTTTTGAGTAAGAATCAAGGGTAAACTTGACGGCTTGAGGTACCCGAAACCCTAACCCTCTAGTGTTTCCATTTGTGGAAAGGGGCCACAGCGCCCATTCTGCACAAGACTCGATGCAGTTTGTGCCATGCTTATCCTCCATGATTTCTCTGCGTAACCTATCTAATACATGTGTTAAAGCACACCAAAGGTGGACTGTAGTTCTTTTCTCTGTCCATACGCCACCAACTTTACGATGTCCAAACTTCCCCAGCGTTCTCTGGAGGCATGTCTCATCTGGTGCGGGCGATAGCATCGTGAGGACCGTTGTACATATACTTGAAATATCTCGATCTGATCTTGATTTGTACAGTCAACCGTCTCCGACTTACGTACCCCGAGTTCCGGTCCAAGTAATCTACCACCGGCTCGCCCGAGGGAACCAACTTTAACCTCACTCGTTTGGCCCCGTCCGAGCAACGTTCATGAAACATGGCACCACGTTCCGAAAAGCATCGTACCTGAAGACTGGTCGAATGACTGGAAAACCTGGCCCCTGACACCGTTGTTTGGCCCTTCTCATGATCCTCGTGAGGTTGAGCTTGAATTAATCGTTGCGTACGAGTTGCCACGGCCTATTAAACCTATCATGTACTCCAAGAGATCTCGCTTCTGCTTTGTATTCCAGGCGGGGAGCAAAGGAGGCTTTTACCACTGGGACGACGATGCGGGAACATTGCATCGGATCATGGCAGAGCCTCGGACGACAGTAGAAGAGTTCTCCCATGGGATCAGGAATTGGAAAATAAACGGTCCTCAGAGTAGACTCGTATCTCGCACGACGGGAGGACAGAAGAAATTCGAAAAGATTAGAAGAGAGCAACATGAGCGAGATGCAGAAACCAGGGAACAGAAGGGTTTGAGGTTAGTTCCCTATACTAGTAAATTGTAATAGTCGAGTGGCCTTCTGCTGATGTATGGATTGCAGCGAACAATCAAACCACACGGATTTTCAATTCATGAATGTCATCGATGATGTCATCGAGATTTCAGGGAGTACAGTGGGTGGTCATCGTGATGAACAGATGTTTGTTGAACTTTCCACGATTCTCCTGCACCATCAACTAATCCTTTTAATGTAGGGCGGGATTCAATACGCATGACGACTTGTAGCCTATCTTCGAAGTTAAATTCCATTCGTACGATGTACTAATATGTAAAACAACGACAATTCATGGATTGATGGGGCACGGTTGGTAGACTGCGATCACGGTTGTCCAGTAGTAAGCAAGCTTGAATTCAGAATCCGTGAATCGTCTCAGCAGGCTCCGAGTCTAGTTTCGACATCCGAGACGTAGACTTATATGAATGTTATATTAGGCAATGAATCGCTGTAGGACTCGAAACAGGCGTCCGCGAGACCTTGTCTCATTCTTCACCTGCGGGATGTTCGCGGGTCAATGATGCGCAGTATGAGGTGTGGGTCACTTGAGTGTATTGCTATAAAGGGCGTCCATCCTGGCGGATTCGATACCCAAGATTCAGCATGAAGATTGCCTACGTCCTTGTTTTCGCCCTCCTCAGCGCCGTCATGGCCAGCCCTGGCCCGGTCACTGACGGCGATGAGCTCCAGGTGCGGACCCTCCTATATTTCACATTTGACTCATGATCAGATCATTTTCCAGGCTAGACAAGGGTCCAAGAAGGGACACAAAGACGGTCCTATGCCCAAACAGCATCACAAGAAACCCCACCATCACCACAAACACAAGGGGAAGAAGTTGAATTCGAAGAAGGGAAAGAAGCACTAGATTACCCTACATCGGTGCTGTGTCGCACATAGATCGTCCTTGTCTGATTCTCTCGTAGGGTGGGCATCGGGGCAAATTTGAAACAGAATAAGCAGGATGCGACGACGAGACCAAGTTTTAGACAATTAGTTTTGACCCTAGGTATGAGCGGCTGCAGGAAGAATCCGATAATGCTTTTCCTTGGTGATTTACTTCGTGATTCATTCTGATAGCGATAGATCGTTCTTTACGTCTGTAAAGAGCCTGCATTGGCAGTCATCGAGACAACACCGAATGTCATGGGGAGACGTGTCGATCTTACAAACTGAAAGCGAGGAATTAGTCCATATGCCTGACACGACTGGTGCGCCATAAGTACGCATCGTAGAAATATCTTGAAGTGCGACTGTCGATTGTTGGCATCATCTAATCTTATCTTGTTTGACAACCACAACGCGTGCTGAGAATCTGTTTGGAAGGTATGTTGTTTCGACTATCAAACGATCAACTCTCATTCAACGTGCTACAGACGCTAGGAAATTGCCGAGAAGCAAAGACAAAAGCATGACCTCGTCCATCACCTCGTTTCCAAGACAAGGCAGAAACGGCATCGAGGCTGGTGCCGACATTGACAAATTTGCCACTCTATTTTCTCCAGCTACCCCACCAGCATCCCCTACTCTGGATCCCACAGGCGCGGATTCAGTCAACATGAAGCCTTATTCAAGTTCTCGTCCACGTTCATACCATCATGATCGTCAAAATACCTTGGGATCCGATTCAGAACTTGGTTCATTCGTCTCTGTTTCAGCGTCAGAAGATCCGTTATTGACGTCTGACTTTGAATTACCACCTCCCGTCCAAATTGCGCCTGTATCCGACGACGTTAACCATGGAGTCCTCGATCGGAAGAGTTCAAGCCTCCGTTTTTTCGGTAAATTCGCCCAGGAGGCCAAAGAAGCTGCAGAGCGGAATAAGCGTTGTGTTTTGGACGAGCTTCTGCTGCACGAAGACGACCCTCTGTATTGGTTGAAAGATCAGGATAATGCGGAATCTAACGAAGAACTGCGGCCACCTTCCCCTTCACCAGAAGATATACTCGTACAAGAAAGATTTAGAGAGGGACCAGAAGCCCATGCAGCTGCCTCCGGTTCTCTGCTAGACCTCGATCAAGACTTCTTCACCTCCAAACCTAATAATATCTCAACTTCATCTATACCAAGCCGTATCAATTCGCCTATGCCAATACCCCGTCATTCCCCTACTCGCTCACCCACACACCCCGCACCAGCGACCCTGGCACCCCCCGTAGCAATCACTTCCACTGCCTCTTCTACTCCAGCCAACGAGGTCATCGACCCGCTATCCAACAACAGCCCATCCGAGGAACACCATACCGCTAACCGTTCCAACTCCTACCAGACACTCTCTAACCTCTCCTCGCGCTGGATGACCTCCTTACTTTCCAAGTCCAACACCCTCGGTCCTTCATCAAGCGCTCCCACTAGCAACGACGGCTCGCCATCGCTCGACATGCTCTTCAACGTCGAGCCGTCTTCCAATACGAAAAGTAAACCCAGGGCACGGAGCAGTGACGCAAGTCGGCGCACTACAAGCCACGCAAACACCATGCCATCAACATATAATGTTCAATTATCACACGGGACACCGTTCGGCCAGCACCACTTGCGAACCTCGCCATTCGCACCCCACATTTACTCACCCCCAAGTGGTGCGCCCGGATTTGCGGGAGAGAAGTACGATTGGGATAAGGGGTTTTCGGCGGAACTCAGGCTGGAGATTGAGCGGGAGAGGGAGAGGGATGATGATCATGGCCAGTCTGAGGAGGTGGAAAGAGGAAGGCAAGGGCGAGAGATGGTAAACGTTGGCCCAAGTGAAAGTAGGAGTGGGAGGGACGATGGTGGGCGGGCGGCTGTCGTTGGTGGTGGTAGCCCTGTGCACCTACGCGGTGTTGGTGATTTGATGGAGAAAAAAAGCGGGCATGTGCAATTGGAAGGTCGAAAAGCTATCACGTCAGTTGTTCTAGACGTCGGCCTTGCTGATATGGTTCGTTGAAACCCATTCATTGGTCGCTGAACCTCATATACATTTTACTCCCAGATCCGACCTCATCTCCCAGCCCTTGCCCGTCTTCCGCGGAAATGGACACTCTTGTATTCCCTCGACCAACATGGCATCTCTTTGAACACCCTCTATACACGATGTGAATTCCCACCCCCACGACTGGGATCATCAAGTCCACAAGGAGCTCTGTTAGTGGTGAAAGATGACGGGGACGCGCTATTCGGGGTCTGGATGGGCGAAGAAGGCGTGCGCCCGAGCCACGGGAAGGGATATTACGGGAGCGGGGAGTCGTTTATGTGGAAGTCTGTTGAGGGGAAGTTTGAGGTGTTCAAGTGGACAGGGAGAAACGATTACGTCGCGCTGTGCGAGCCGGAGTTTATCTCATTTGGAGGAGGGTACGTGTCTTACATTCTTCCACATCCTCAGCTTTCTCTCCCTTCGTTCTAACTAGCGACCCGTATCATCTTCAGGGATGGCCAATATGGGCTCTACCTTGACGAATCCCTCCTCGATGGTTCCAGTGCACATTGTCCGACGTTTGGAAATGACCCATTATGTTCACCTGGGCCGAAGAAGGCAGGCGCTATCAAATTCGAGTGCGTTGGACTGGAGGTATGGAGTGTTGGACCTTGATCATGGGTATCAAAGGTGAAGGAAGGATGGCGTAACCACCGAGCAGACTTGCATCTCTGTTTTTATACCACTCCCAAGGGACATCGGTTCCCATATTTCGAGATGGTATTGGGTCGGGTCTTTTTTTTCTTCTCCAGGGTCCAAGCTACGCAAGTTGTCGAAATCAGGTTTGACGTCCCAAGTGGTGTGCATCATTGCACTATGTGGATGGGCACCAGAGCATCCGTAGAATGGGCATGCACCGTTGGCAGCAACGACGTTCGGGTCGTATCTATTGCAATCGCGCAAATTCACCTAAATATGCAGAACGACGGTTCAACCTTCAATTTTCAAGGACCATGGACAATCTCAGAATAGAATTCATTGGCCTTTGCTTCCTGCATGGCCGATTCCGTTCATATGTGGTAGTTTATTTGAACTTTGCCAGATCGACAATGATATTTTGGCTCATCAGCTCACGCGTCCAAACTTGAAGAAATCCGCCTTGGAGGACAAAAGGATACATCCAGTTCAGGCGAGAATACATTCACCAATTCGCTTTGTCCGTAACACGTACAATGCATTGCACCAGCACCGACATTAGATCAGAGTTTCTTCCTTCGGCGCTTGGCCAGCTCCGAGTCCGTTAGAGGATGACGCGAACTGTCCCGGCGTGGCTACTTGCGGCAGTGGACTCGAGGATCGGCGTGAGATTGTGCCAGTGAGTAATAACGAAGAGTCGGCGAACCCCAATTACAGCGGTTTGCATAAATGTTGGCACTGTGAGAAAATATATCATGCATTGAGAAAGGTGACCCTAGCGTATGGTTTAGGCTATCCCAACGCGATCCTCCCTCGCTCGACACATACAACCACCATGACTCAGTCTAAGCGAGCCAAAGTTACACTTATTATGCCACCGAAGGCTCCACAACCCAAGGATGGAGTGGATGCACTGAAACTCCTGCAACAGTAACAGAATGCGATAGAAAGTACAACAAGAGAGTCTGGGACAATTTAGGATATCTTCCATAGGTAATAGCACACGCTCATGAAGCCTGATAGCTGCCAGTTTGACATCGCGAGAGATCTTGTGGTATGGCATTTGAAGGTGAGCGAGATTGGGGTTAGGTTTATGCTAGGGTTACAAAGTTTGAGATGTGTTTATATTTATCGAAAAGTGTCAACATTTATGCAAACAGCTGTAACACTCAGAACAAATATAAAAAGCTGGACCATTTGTTGTAGGACCCCCGATAATACATAGGTAGGCTAGATACCAAAATTTGAAATTTTGTCATTTTTGTCCGGACAAATATCGGTCGTTCCCGTCCGGATTGTATCTAGGTTGATGAAAAAATTTGAGTTTTCACCTACCCTTCCCACAGTACCCAATATATTAGTTGACATGACACTATCACATCATGGAAACTGATTGGTGTCAAATCTACTATTATCCCTTACCTGCAGATATGTCCCTCTGATATGTCTGACTTTGAAATAATTTCTTTGCTGTCTGCACCTGACCGATGTATGCGTACTCCGCCCTCCCCACCCTCCCCTCTTCCTGCCCTCCTACTATCGTCAGGCACATTCGGCAAAAGTTTGGCCAACATTGATCAACACCCGGCATCACCCATTGTACTGTTTGATCCTGCCCGCTGTCAGGTACCATACTATCATAGCTCACATTCAGCTCACATCAATCAGTGCCCGTCACTGTCTTTCCACCATGCCCATCATTCCGCTCACTGTTTCATCCGGCAACATAGCTCACATTCGGCTTACGTCAATCAACATCAATCAATGCCCATAACTGTCCTCCTACTGCGCCCATCGTCCCCCGACTCCCACCGTCATCCCCTGACTCCCACTGTTGTGGTCCCATCAAGCTCAACTTGAGCTTGTGCCACTCGTTGCTGTTGTGCTCCCTCCCGCATGCCGTTTTCATCAGTCCCGGCACCTCTTGACTGATACGTGTACAGCATGCCACGTCATCGCATCAGTGTTAGAATTTGCTCAGTATATCTTCGATAAGTGCTGATAGTGGCCACTTGACTGATGCGTGTACAGTGTGCCACATCATTGCATTAGTATTAGAATTTGCTCAGTACAATCTCGCTCCACAAGTGACTATGTGTCCACTAAACCGTATATATGAGATGTTTTAGCTATAGTGATCTAATCAGACTCAGAGTTGGACTCAGTGATAATGGCGACACTTCCTCCAGCAGTTCGTCGGCGTTTTGTGGACAACCGGCCCTTGTGGCCATGATGATTCAAGTCTGAATCATCACCTTCCTCTGAGTCTCCGTCATCCCCATCATCGCTGCTGTCCCCCTTCGTAGCCTTTTCTTTCCTCTTTTTTGTCCCGGCGTCACTCTGTGTCTTCCTTTCACAGGCTTTGATTTTCCCAGCAGCGATCTTTGCTCTGTACGTCTCCAGGTGCTTTCGATGTTCTTCTGCAGTTAGCTTGATAAACTTGCAGTCACCTGACTTGATAGCATTGAGTAACTTGCGTAAAGGCTCAATGGCTGTGCTGAGTTCGCTTGGGTTGACAAACTTCTCGTAAGTCCAGCCAAGGAGTTCTATACCGTAGCGTTGAACGATTGCTTCCTCATAATTGACATACTGCATCACTGCATTAGGATTACCAGTGATATCAACTGCAATATCAGAAGTAGGTCACTGGATGCATAGCTGTGACCCAACTCGGAGGAACATACCTAACATTTCGCTAATTTTCTGCCGAATCTCACGTTTCAGATGATTGGCTTTTTGTTTTGATGTTTGAAGTAAGTCTAAAGGGCCATCATCAGGCTTGTGAACTCGGGACGACAATGCCAGCCTGTCACTTACTCACGACATCACATCCAGCAACCGCAAATGCCTCTAGTTTCGTACCAATCTCTGCGGTGTCCTATTTCTTGCGAACAGCAATTTTCATATATTCCTTGAGTGCTGGTGACGTGAAGTACCATTGTGGCTTCATATGGTAATCGGGAGAATTTCGTACAATGCAAAAAAAGCCTTCGACTCCGACACGGTATGTTAGACCCGTCATCTATAGTCAGCGCCATTAAACAATTACGAGGCATTTTTTTAGAACGGCTCACTAGCAGTTGCATGTTACGTGCCACATTGGCTACATCTTGAATACGAGCGCGTGCGGTGGGTCGTTGAATTTTGTACCCTTCCTGCTTATTTGCATTGAATTCCTCAATAAGTTCTTCCTTCTCTTTATTGGTAAGACCTTCGTATTCTTCTTGATAGTCCTCCTGAAGAGCTAGGACATTCTTTGGGTTTCCTTCTGAAGCACTGTGTCAGTGAGTCTTGTGAAATGGTTGAATAAATATCAACCTTTGTTCAAATCTGCAGCCTTCAAACTCTTGAAGGCATTATAGGCATTTGTCTTCTCTTGGTGGTTTACCATCTTTGCGCCGCCTTGAAAAAAAATATCGAGGAAATATCTTGGCTTTTTATTGAATCGTTTGCCAAGGTCATTGGCTTTGGCAAGTGTATAGGTATACCATTCGCTGACAGCATCATCTATCAGGGATTGGTTTTCCTGACATGCTGCAAGCTTCTCTTTGTGTTGCTGATTGGGGATTGGAGGCGGCTTCCGAGCCAGTGGTTTTCTCTGCCATGGAGCACTCACCGTTTTCACAGTCGAGAGCTTGGGCGGCATGTTGAACATGTTCAGATTCCAAGTAGGAACATGAAAATGGCTGAGGTACACGGTGAATGCATTTATATGGTAGAGAAAATAATGTCAATTTACAGGGGTTCGCCATTATGTATTGGCATATTCAAATGGAGGTACCTACTTCACAGAGACTAAAAGATGGAGGTACCTATTTTGCAAAGACTAAACATAGGGATGTTTCTAACTTGTAAAGGAAACACAGACCAGACAAGTAAAAGATAATGGAAAAAAAATAAATCTCATAATGGGGCTACGATTTTCTAGTTCCCTGTACTATTTATGGCCACTTCAGCCAGTCATTTGTTAGAGCATCTACCAATGAATTGTGGTCTTCGTTGCACAGAGATAAACCCATGATAAGCGTGCTCCACTGGGGTGCTGGGTTGTGCTGGATAATAAGTGCAAGGACTGGCATGATATGAGTGAGATCATGAGCAGCGATAAATTGCATTGTGGTGGGACCTAATTCGGAAACAACAGGAGGCTCATGTTCTTTTTTTGGCTTAGACTTAGAGCGTGGAGTCTCCGATGCTTGGGGACTAAAATGGCGTGCCGGCATTAAATTCAGGGGAACAGCCTGAATGGGCTGAGGGAATTTGGAGATGTCCACCTTTGGAAACGAGGAAGGCATTGTGGCAGAGAGTGGGGTCGAGGTCTTAGGCAAGGCACACGGCATTGCAGAAGTTAACAGAGAGCAAGCCGGGGCTGGTGAAGCACGCTGAGGCGATGAGGGTGAAATGAACTGAGACTCGGATATATGAGGGGTAGACTGGCTCCCACAGCGTGATGTAAATTCTGCTAGGGTAGCTCCCTGCTTCCGTAATGTGACAAACGCTCTAGCCAACTCGTTCTGTAAGCTGGCAATCTCGATCTTGTACTCCTCTTCTTTTTGGGCTGCCCATTCCAATCGCACTCTCAGATCAGCTAATTCCTCCGTGGCATCCATCAGTGCTAGCGTGGTGGAGTCAGGTTCCTTGGAAAAGTATTCACCGCTAGCCTGGGAAGATGGCAGTGTGACAGCTTGAGTGTTGGTGGATGAGCTGGCCGAGGAAGCATTGAAAGGTGGCGTGAGCATAGAAAGTGAGCCATATGGACGCCCACGAAAAATATAGTGAGCAGACCCAGGAGTGGCAGGAGGCAGAACGAAGTGGGAGAAATAGTTGGAGGGAGTTGTAATAGTGCCTTTCTGTGTCAACGACCATCCTAATTTATGTGCAGCTGCGACCCATCGCTTCACTGTGGGAACACCAATTTCCTCAATAAAAGTCTGTGCCATTGCCACGATGGGGCATTTGCATCCAGGGTATTCGTCAATGAGATGAGGCGGGATATAAACATTGGCCTTGAGGTATTCTGGAAGAGCTGGCACACCCGGAACTGTTGTGCCTTCTATATGAAAAATGATAGTGGAGCCTCCGAAAGCACGATCCCATGTTGTAGCCTGTATTTTTTATATCAGTGGGAGGCGCGTAAAGGAGTAAACAGACTCACCAGATCAAAGGTTAATTGACGAAGATTTGAATGGGCTTCGTTTCTAAGTTGATTGCCTTGTGGTCCCGTAGGCAAATTGTCTCTCGATGTTTTGAAAAGTGGATGGAAGCTGTTGGACTGAACATGATGTGTGTTATCTTCTGAGGCACCTGCAGCAAACCACGCAATGTCACTAGTGAGGAATGAGTTTCTGAATTGCGTGAAGATGCCAGGTTCGTTGGGCAAGACACCAAGTCGCCGTCGTAGGTTGTACAGCCCTATAGGATTAAACTTGAGCTCCTCCCACGATGGAGGAGGACTTTCGCCAGATAGGGAATGGAGATAAACACTAGAGGTGAGTGGCATTGTGATCAGGATTGAGTGGGCAAAGCGAGAAGCTAGTGAGGGAAAATGAATTATGTCAAGGTCTATATCTGTTCGACATTGATCAGTCCCTGAGGTCTGATCTTTCGCATCGACCCCAGATTAACCAAACCAGGGGCACACTATGATATCGTAGCATCTTGCAACGATCTAAGTCTGAGCAGCTCAACTGAGTAGCAAGTCTGCGAGCAGAAACTTTGATCAAGGAATGTTGATTGAGGCATTACGTGCATGTCAGGAGGTGGTGCTGCTGGATGAGGACATTAAAGATGACTCGGAATGTCTGCTTGAATATACAGTCGACTGTGACCATGACTGAAAGTGTAGTTGATGCCAGAATAGTACTACTTACATGGCCCATGCAACAATGATAGTGAATATGACCACAAATGGTGACAAGAACTGAGAGCATACAATGAATATATGACTCACATGGAGCACGTACTTTCAGCGGGATGAGGAGTTATCAAGTATTTGTGGTTTTGGACGTTGTGGTGATTAGTATAAGTTGGCTAATGACCACTCAACAAATGCCGACAACAGAGTCGAAAACTGCCATGACAGTGTCAGTGTAGAGCATATGCTTTCAGATGAAAGGGAGTTGCTACAGTATCTGTGATATTTGAATCGATTTTGAGATGAACAATGTGTTATGGTTAGTAGGCTTGCTTGGATGGTGTGAAGTCCTATCTTTGAAAGTGCTGCAATATTCAACTTACTGTAATGGGCTCACAGTTTCCAATTGTACTATGTTCGAGTTCATTCAATTTCCTTGATGTTTATAATGTCCATTTCTAAGAGCCTGCCTTATTATCGACAGGTGTGTCATAGTTCCAATTGGTGTGCTAACACTTGCATTCTTCGACTTTTTCAATTCCAATCATTTAGATAGTATTCAAACAGACATGCGATCAAGTACAAATAATCAGAATTTATTGCTAGATGTATCTAAATTGTCCTGGAAAGTAATATTTTCGAGCAGCTGAACTACCAAATCTGAGTCGGCAACCACTTCCTTCGGCATATCCTCATCACCATCCACTTCATTGTATATCTCGACTAGTCCAAAAATGCCCTCTAACCAGGAAGGCATCACAAAGGCACTGTGGGTTAGTTCACGTCCTTCTCTAGTGCCATGAGACAGAGTGCTGGTAAAACCTTTGAGACACGAGGTTTGGTGAAGACGACAAGCAATCTGCGAATGAATTTGTTGATGAAACTCCCATTGAGAAGAGAGTTCACGAGCGAGATGGGGGTCAACAATAATGTTAGCAGCGATTGCATGATAAAAGTCTTGATGGTCATCAACCATGAACGTCACAAGACGGCGAATCTCGATATTCAGCTGTAAAGTTTCCTCCTTCGCACGTTTGATGCCAAAATATAGATTCATTGCCTCACGGCATGAAGGCTGCACCCAGGGCTGTTGTCGTATGTCTTCGCGCGAGTTCCAAAGTAGATCAAATTCTGCCAGTGTCGTAGCTTCCATAAGTTTTGACCATGTGAGTTTTTCATGAGGCGGGTTCAACTGGGCAGCAGCAGTATTGTATGCCTCAAGTGCACGTCGGATTGCTTCTGCCTGAGTCTTTAGTGCCTTTCCAATTTTTTCACATAATTTATATGCTACTGATGTGTCAGAAGTAATCAAAAAAAGGAAAATCAATAGTTACGTACAAACACCGTTCATCCCAAGCTTCGTTAGTTCAAGCAAGCGCTGAACGAAAAGACGCTCGAGCTCGTCGAGCGCTCTCCGATATGAACACTGGCTTACTAACTTCAGTGCATTATTATACTTTGGCGAGCTGGGAGTCCAGCGTGTTTCAATGTGGTTTTCTTCTTTGAACCGGCATACCTCTTCATTGTGTCCAAGCCAGCGGGTGTAAGTTGTCCTGTATCGTGTCCTGACATTGGCAATTTGCTTCTGAGTGTAGCCATTGTGTATAATGTTGAAATCAAGCCGGTCATACTCAATTTTTGCCTTGTTGGATTCTGCCCTTCATGGCAGAAACAATAGTTAGCAAATTACCAGTAAACCAGAACTCAAAAAACATACTCAAGACAATATAGCTTAGCAAGATGGTCGACGTAGTCCGCCATCTGAACGTCCTCGGTAGGCTCAACACGTAGGTTTAGCAAATACTCATGCTCGCTTGTCAAGTAGGCTTCATAATCTTTTGCTGTGGTACTGAGCTTCGAAGCAAGTAGTGCCAAGTTTTTACTGTTGGTCTTGACCTTCTCAAGTGCCTGACGATAATTCTGGTAGATGAAATTCCCTAGTTATAACATTACACAGTGTGTCATTGAAATGCTGAATAATGCACCAGACGCTGCATGCTTATCCAAGTCATGAAAAAAAAAATGTTCATCAATTTGTTGTTGGCGATGAAACGGCGATGCAAGATGGGTGATGGAGGCAAGTTTATTCGATCTGTAAAATGTTCGTTCGCATTCCTCAAAGTCTTCAAGTCCAACACCTTCCATGTACATTGGATGCCAGTGAACCTGGCAACAGCGATTGTGTGCATGACCGTGAAAGGCAGGGACAACACCTTGCAGACGGAAGGCCACAGTCTTCGCTCCAAGAGAGCTTCTTGCCAGGGTCTTGGTAAATGCACACATTATGTCATAACCAAGTCCAATGTCCGCACCATACCGATCGAAGAGCCAGTCGACAATGGCTAGGGGATATTTCATCCTGTCAACAAGATAAGCATATCAACCAACCAGAAATGACATCAAATACGTACAATTCACCACTACGTATCATGTCACAGATGACAAGAAGGTGACCATGACGGCAGACAGCTATGAAGATTCCTGCAATGGCAAATAAGGCAAACATCTTCCTAGCCTCGGGTCCCGCACTTTGCCAGAGTTCAACGCAGATATCAATCACCTTTTGGGCATCGCCATTCTCTGCAATATTGAGCCAAGCAACATCGCCATCATCACCGACATCTTGTGGGAATGAAGAAGTTGATTTCTCAGATGCAATAGATGGACCTGCATCACATATAGCTGTCGGTGATAGGGGGGTACCGGTGGAAGATATATTTCAGTTCGAGCGCTAAGGGAGAGCTGCATATGGGAAAGAATGATATATATCAAATGTTGACTTACGTTCTGATGTGAGTTCGCCACCTCATCCTTGAAGCGATCAACGTCCTCGGGTTCTAGCCATCAGGATGATGTTGAGGTGTGGTCATCCATACGAGATGAACCTGAGCGAAATGTGTCGTCGACAAGCTTCAGGGAGTTATTGCCATCCATTGCCGCTAGCATCGAGAACTTCATCGGTGGTTCTTCTGCAAGCTTGTACATGCATGGTGGGCAGCAGTTGCATGAATCCCAATCACCCTCTCTACCCAGTGCTTTCTTCATGCGCATATCC
>QFEU01002784.1:0-16656 GCA_003316345.1 Tricholoma terreum
ATAGCATCTGCACATCACGGTAGGTGATACCTATACCGCTTGTTCTCATCGATCAGGGGAATGTGAGGATTCACATCCCTCAGCGGCGGAAGCTGTTCCGGCACGCCCTGCATGATGTCGTGACATGACTTCTTCCATTCATCTCGTAATCGAGAGATATCTTCTTCAGTGAGCAGTCCTGTATCGCTCATCTTTGTAGAATGATCATTCATTACTGCAAACAGGATGTCATTCATCCTGTTCGAGCTTTCCTCTGTCCACGAATGGCTCCATGATATTGTTGGCGGCAAGCGTTCTTTGTGTGCTGCCAGTCAAGGAAATCGAGTTCTAGTGAACTCGTGGACTATCTCGTCCACCTCTTCCAGGTCTAACATAGCCTTGGCTGAGCTCCTTGAGCTTGCATCAATGGTTGGCATTTCATCAACCATTCGTTCAATATCTTCGATAGTCAGGGTGCCCCGACTATCCATGATTACCGGATACGCTTGAGGTAATCCAGTGGTTAGATGAGGCAGTTTTTCCTCATCTTCATCTTCCATTACCACTGTTCTTGTTCGACCTGCAGAAGACCATTTTTGGTCTTGGGAAGGAGCTGTCGGTTCCTTAGGTCCACGGGTGGTCCGTTGACCATCCTCATGTCATTTATTAACGACATTGCTAACCGTATCATCTGCATCCTTGTTAGGTGCAGCCAGTGGTCGCTCTTTGTGACCATCGTTTACTTGAGGTAACTTTGATGGTTCAACTGTACCGTTTGTGGTGGGTTCCACATTTCCCACCATGTTAGGTACAAGCGTCTCCTGATGCTTGTTCATGGCCATTCGTCATACCATAAGGTAACTGTCGCCACCTTCCTCAAGAGCGAACAGTTGTTCGTTCTTCCGTTGAACTTGATTAAGTTCGAAATCAAGCACTATGCCATGCTTACACATGAACATAATGCCCAATATGGCGTCGTATCTATCGATGTTAATTACATCGAAGTAATGGTCCATTTTTATGGGACCATACTCTATGTGGCTATTCACCCCATAGTTGATCTTGGATCGGCTCCCTGCCGTTCCAAGCTGTAACGGTACTTGCTCCGTCAGCTCTTGCACCTTTATTCTCGCAATGTTTGCAATCTCGGGCGATATTGCATCCGTAGTGCATCCAGAGTCCAGCAGTGTTACTGCTGGTTGTCCGTGGATCTCGACCAATGTTGTGAAACATTGGTTCTCCTTTGGTTCTCTTATTGGCCAGGTCAACTTTTGACTCGACTTACGAAGCGTAATAGGATGCTTCACTGCAGGCGGTCTCGTTACCTCTCCTGCTTTCATTGCTGAAAAGAGTTCGTGTAACTCTAGCACAATGATATCCTCATCATCACTGTCCGTTTCCTCGGGGTCATCAGACTCCACTAATATTGGGAGCTCTCCTTTGGAGCTTTCCTTCCGAACCATTTCAGATTCGGATTCAGAGTTGCTGACTTCCTGCAACAGCGGAAAGTCTTGGTCCTCGTCCTGAGGACCATAGTAATTATATTCCTTGATGATTGGCTTGTCGAAGCCCAGTTCGCTGAACACTGCGAGCTTGTTGGTTGAATCAAGTAAACCTATCAAATTGATTCGCAGAGCATACATCTGCTCTGCTCTCTCTTCATGGTCCCAGTGACCATCATCAAATTCATTGAATCCGACCTCTTCTCCTTCTGAGCTGTATTGGGAGCCAATGACATCACTGTTGTGTTGGTTCCATGGATTTTGATCATTCTCATCATGATCTCCTGGTTCTTTATCTTGGTCAATGACTCTGTCGTCGGCCCTTCCGTCATCATCCTCGTCTAGAATCTCTTGGGCTGCGAACATTTTCGTGCCGGGCTTACTTTTCCCGAAGTTCTTACACTTCAGGTCTTTGGCCATGTGTCCCTTCTCACCACATCCGTAACATGTCATATTAAGCATGTCAGGCAGATTATTATCATCCGATGGGCAATCATGCTCTCTAGCATGACCATGCGTACGCTTCCTCTCGCTGTGGTGTGGAGCTGGAGGTTGATGTCGTGAGCTCGAACCAGTATTATGATTTGATGGTCTTGTTGAATGATCGGCTCGATCACCTGTGTTGTAACGACGTTCATTCGTTGTTTGTCATGTACTAGGACGGAGCCTGGGTGTAGGTACCGTCGGAGGCTTGGTAGTCCTCCCTAGACGCGCGTTCGTTCCTGCACATCTACGATCAGTCCATTGTTTGGACTGTCTGTCGTTCTCCTCTGCCTGTTTGGCATAGTGGAGAATAGTCTCAATTAGCGAATGTTCAGCCGAACATCCTTTGCTAATCATGAAGTTGAACATTGCCAATGGCATGTTCATCATCAACTGAGATTTGAAGGTGTAGCGATCTGGCGCTCTCACCATTCGTGTGGCATATCGTACCATCTTGTAGTAGAAGGACATGATATCATCTCCTTCTCGGAATGTCATGCTCCAGAACTTGTCTGAAGTGTCGCGCGTTGCTGCACGGAATACAAAACAGTCGTATAATCCCGTTATGACCTCCTTAAAGGTTCAGTATTCCTGTTGACGGTGGAAACCGTCAATATTGTCGTTAAACCACGACAACGTGTCTCCTTCCAAGTACATAGGGACATATACTATATGTTCCTCATCATACTCTGCTCCACAAATCTTATTTACGCGGAGCCATCTCAGCAAGGTGCTAAGCCACCTTTCATACACCTCGGTGTCTCCTTCACCATCGTATGACAGTGGGGTGGGCACTCGTGGTCCTCCTTTTGTATTGGTTGAGTGGTCGTTTAACACGGCCACATTTTCATCGATCATTCGGTGAAGTTTGGTATGTACAGAACATAGATATTTACTACGTTTGGGTCGACTCTTATCCCTGTAAGAGTCTAGTTCTACTGTATGGGCCCATTGGTATGGGTCCAAGAATAGTCGATCACCATTCCCGGATCTCGTCTTGGTTACAAACCGTGTCTCTCTAGCGGTTCTATGAGCATTCGATATGCTCGTTGGTGAGCGATCACCATGTTCATGGTGAGATCCTGTCCTCTCGGCTCCGCTTCTTGGAGCCGTTACTGGTGGGGAAATTCGGGCAGACAGCATTGCTGTCTCCCTAGACCCAGGTGTCACTAGAGCTGTAAACAGCTCTTCGACGTCCTCTTCTTCATTGGAGGATGTTGTTTCTCCCTCATCCTCCTCCCCAGATCCTGTATCTCGATAGGAAGGATCGCTGTCTGATCCTCCTGGTGAGCCTCCTGGAGGTTCTCCAGGCGGTCCTTTAGGTGGTCCATGATCACCCTCTGTTGCTCCACCTCCTTGGTGGGGCGGAATTGACCTTCTCTCTGAATGGTCTGGTTGACGATCATATGGTCGTCCACTCGCATCGATGGATATCCCTTGATCGGGGATATTCGTTGTATAGCCATCCTTGATGGCACTATTTTGGTAGCGTTGATTCGCTACCCGTGAGGTTGGGGATACCTTTCCCGACCCTGATGGTGTTTGTAGACTCAAGTTCGTTCTCGATTCCGTTGCATTATCATCTCTGGTAGCAGGAGGTTTCCTACTATGCTCTAATGCTCTGTGTCGAGCGTTAGCCGCTGAGCTGGTCTCATCAGGCTGTCAAGGCATCGACAGACTCTGATTCACCATCCTCATGGTTTGCGTCGTCGATGTCGACGACACTTTGGAAGGAGTTGATTCCTTCCTCAATTCAGGCGTGGATTTACGTCTGTCTGGGTGGTCTGATCGCGGCGATCCTGCCCTCGATTGTCGTTCCCATCCTTCTAAGGTTTCCTTCAACCTTTCTAGCATCTCTCCTGATGCTATATTTGGTGGTAGGCCTACCTCACTGAGTAGGCCCATTACTGCCATTGCTTGAGAGTCCGAAGACTCTCCAATTGACATTTCACGTTCTCCACTTGGCATTGGCTCGTCCAGCGCCTTGCCCTTATCACGTCGTCTATGATGACGTGTATCACTTGATAGCCCAGAAGTGTCTGGGCTGGTTATTGTCGACGGTATACCAGGTATGGTTGCTGGAAGTTCCTCAGATTGCCGTTTGCAATCTGACTGACGGTGTCACAAATGCGAGCTCTTTCCAGTAGCAGAGGATCTTCCTCTGTCACTCGGTGAGGATGGGGGCCTATCTTGGTTCTCCCTCGGTTCTACTAGGAATGAACGTTGAGGGGTGATGCTCCTTCTAGAGGTACTGCTTAGTGCCTCTGTTTTGACCTCAATTCCCGCAGCCATTGGCTGTGGTGTGACTTTGACGAGCTCGTCATTTACCTCTCGTATAGACGCCGTTGCTGTCGTCGGAGTCAAACGGTCCAAGTCTTCTTGTCCCGTCGATGTGCCAGCAACTTTGCTGGCACTTCTCAGTACTCTCATTGTCGACGTGGCAGGCATTCGCCAGTTCGTCGACTCGGCACCTATAGGCCTCGGATTATCCGGGGCCACTGTTGCCGTCATTGCCTTTAAAGGCTTCTTCTTTGTCTTGCTGCCAGATTTGGCAGCAGTTACCACATGTGTTGACATGTGGCTGTTGGTATCAAACTTTGTTGCCTAGTGGGTAGTGTAGTAGTCTGGGCTAGGTCCCAGGCTAAGAGTGTTGGACACTTAAAAAAGTGTAGTGCTGTTAAGCAGGGGGTGTTGAACTAAGACCTCACGCAGTACAAGTGCGACCAACTTCTATAGCGCGTGGATGAGGTACCTGTAAAACTGTAGCTACAAATAAACACTGCTGGTTATATACCGGCAGCTTCCGTAAACAACAAGTACATACTGCCCATATCGGGCAGCACCCCTACACTCGGTCTGCATATGCTCCACATGCCCTGGGCTTTACAGCCCCCTTTCCGTGACTTCCTATTCTCTTGCCATCTGCCTATGTCATCTCGCTGCCGACCTGCATATGTACTCATAGGGTGTAGCACGGGTACAGGTAAACCTGCGGTAAACGGCCCACAGGTTTGACAGGTACGGGTACGGTTGCTGAAATGCCAGACCTGTGACATACCGTACCCATTTTGGCGGTGTCACGGGTATTAACGGTTATTTTACCGGCTGCGGAAGATGCTGGACATTGAGCAACAACAATGAAATTGTAAGTATTTTTACTTTCTTATTTCACAGCTAACACTTTTGTTAGGTCTTACTCCGGTGATACAAAGCGCGTGAAATGGGCCCAAACAACTTTTATCATCGTTTCAGCCCCAGGTAAGTAATTATTTGTTCATATCTCATTTTCATTTTTATTCATCTAACTTTATTTTCATTGTTTACAGGTTTTGACTCACTTACAACGACGATGGCCACCACCACCGCAGCACCCCCACCTGCCGCCATGAGCAACTGCTCACAGGGCAGAAATGGGGAGCAATGAGACATGTCAACAACGCCACTGGATGGGGAGATGAACAATAATGACGCAGGCAGCGACAGTGAAGATGATGGCAGCGGGGGAGAATGAGCAATGAATGGTGGAGAAGGAACACAGTGACAATGACAAGGATGGGGACAGGGATGGGGTGGGGGTGTATGAGGATGAGATATGGAGCCCTCCTTCCTCGCTGTCAAAATGGCTTGTGAGGCTCTCATTCGAGAGACCTGAGGAGCAGGACGAACAAGAGCCCTGAGGAGCAGGACACCAGGTATGCCCTATCCCCAGCTCCACTGCCCTGATCACAGGGTGGACTGCAGGTGCTACCTCATGAAGATGGAGGATGACAATGATGAAGAGACAGCAACGGTGAGGAGGATGACAGTGACGGGGATGATGGGCAGAACGAGGACCACGAAAGACAACCCACAACAGGGGGGGGACAAACGAGCATGATGGCGACGGTGACCCAGCACCCATTCCCACCGCTGTGAGCCACTGCCAGTGCTTGTAGGGTGGACCACGGGTGCGATGGATGACGATGACGATGACCCAAGGAAAAGGGATGAAGAGGAATCTGAACAACAACAATGATCTAAGGAAAAGGATGGAAGGATGATGAGGAGGGCCAGGCGAACATGGGGCTATGTGGAGCAAGGGCAAGGACACCACGCGAGGATGGGGAGGACAACCACGAGGACAACCACCAGGGTGAAGGTGAGTGAGCAGCGGGCAGAGGGGAGGGAGACGACGATAGGAACACAGTGACAATGACAACGATGAGGGGGTGGGTGGTAATGAATGGGGACACCAGGGATGATGGGGATGAGAGACAGGGAAGCAGCACGGTGCCAGCATCCCCTGCTGCTGCCGCGAACAATTGCTTGCAGGACGTGCCCTCACATTTTTCATGAGGGAGTTTCTTTTGTTATTATTCTTGTAGCCCCTCCCTCGCTTTGTGTGAAGGAGGTTAGTTAGAACTTAGCTCAATGAAAATTCAACACTTGTTGTCCCCCTTGTATGCATGTTATTCAGTTTTAAATAATATATTGTTTGTAGGTTAGGTATTGTATGTGCACAATAAGTTAGTTAAGGGTTACTTATATTGCAAATACACTATGTTTAACAATGTAGAACAACAAATGCAAGGCAAAAATATAGCCAATACCACAGTATATATGCATGGTGTTGCACCTGCGGTATTTCATGACAAACCATGGTAAAAACCTGTCATCGCGGTTGCAGTGTTAGAACGGGTGTGGTGTTGGCAGGTGTGGGTGTGGTGTGTGAAAAGTTACCCGTGGTGTGACTTGTGATGAATCCTATGTACTCATCTTTTTGGCACTGCCAGGTGACTTTGTCTGAGACCCCTCAGACCTCTTGACTCACCTGTGGGCTACAAGAGTTGTTGTTGTCTCTTTTCCAATGACTCTTGTACCCCTGGTGAGGCTCATTTCACTTATTGGCTGTCTCCTTTCTTGCTTACTCTCGTATACTGTAGCTTACATATAGCTTTGCGTGCAATATCATTTTGTCACCTCACATTGTGTCCTTACCCCAATCAATGTCTGAGACACATGCCACAACACAAGTCAACACTGTGCCAGTGAGCCAAATGCAAAGCAGCAGTAGCAGAGGTGGGTTTGAGCTTGAGAAGAGGCTGTTGATGCCTGCCTTGCCATTGTCCAAGAGTACAGAAGCAGGAAGCTCCCCAAACCACAAGCGACACTCCAGCTGCAAGAGGCTTTCCCTGATTCCATTGAGCAGTCAGATTTTGTCCAGGCCTATGGATCATACCTCAGCATGCTTGACAACATTGACAAGTTCTGCAACAATGCCTTGCAGCACAGAGTTGGTGGAATCCAGAATCCCACTGCTCAGGCAACTGAGTGACCTGAAGGGGTTTCACAAGACCAGCTGCAGATTGATCAACCGACTAGATGACAGAAAGCAGCAGACCATGGAGACAGCTCAGATGATGATGATGCCAAATACAGGAAGTGCACCTGACTCAATTATGATGCATTGCCATGGAATCAAGATGAAGTTAGTGAATTCATGAGTACCTTATCTCCCTCACTTCAAAAAACCCAGTCTCTTCTCACAAATTTTGCAAAGGACCTCAAACGAGCTAAAGCATTGCTACTCAACTGTGGAAAACCTTATTCTTAGTTCCCTGACTCCGAGTGGGGAAACCTCTTTGCCAGGAAATCAATTGACCTTGACCATGTCCTCTCTGGCATGTACACAGTTAGCCATGATGACCAAGAAGCCCAGCCAATTGGAAAGGGGTTGGAAATCATCTGAGGTAACTCAAAGCCAGCCTATGCAGTGCAGTCCCATGGAGAATGGATCATGGCCTTTAATGCCTATGTCACTGCAGCGCTGTTCATCTTCCCACATCACGAGTCCAAACTCAGAAGCTATGGAGATCACATCATGCACTACTTCACCTCCACTCCTACTGACCTCCATGAACACATCATCAACTATGACAGGGCAGTTTGCATCAGAGTTGCCCAGTGCAGGGACCTTGAGCTCACAGACTATGGTCACTATGCAGACTTACACTTGCAATGGATCAACAACCCCACTGCACCATCAGGCTCATGTCCAGCAGCCAGCAGATCTCTGTGTGGACCAGACCGGCATTGGGAATCCTGTAGGAGGTGGAATGAGCAATGTTGCCCCAATAGTGCCTCTGAATGCAACTATGCCCACATCTGTGCCAGATGTCAGAGCAATGCACATGTCAAAAGAGAGTGCCAAACTGCACAAAGGAAATGAGTGGTCACCACTCTCCTTTTATTGGAGTGCGTGACCTTAGTGTGCTAGGGACCTTATTTGCAAATATAATGAGCAGGTGCGAGTCTCTACGGCACATACAACCTTATGCTCAGCACCTGCACCAACACCTCCTTTTTCTGAGCTCCATAATTCTGTTGCGCAGTCCACATTATCTTTGTATCCTGATCTCTTCTGCATTGTGACTCCCATTAACACAGAGTGATTTGCGATGTTGTTACAATCTCATCCCAATCAACCATTTGTTTCTTTGGTTCTACGAGGGTTGTGAGAGAGTTTTTGGCTATGGGCAGACACTGTCCATAGTGGCTGCCCAGAGATCATTGACAATTCTGAGCAGGAGATCAAAGATCCCACTCACCAGGTTTTTGTTTGTGATCAGCATGATGAGGAGCTGGCTCTGAACTGGTTCTCACCAGCATTTGATTCCCTACAATCTGGCATGACATGTGTGCCCCTATTGGTAGTACCCAAACCTCATTCTCTTAACCTACATCTTGTTGTTGACCACTCAGCTGACCTGTACACCCCCAATTCTTACATCCCTCAGCATGAGGGTCATGTGTAAAGTTTGTAGCCTCAAAAGATACTAATAATATAACTCAGTGTTTGCATGTGAGAGCAGTAGCCAAACGACTGTAGTATATTCACCCAATAATATAACTACAAGTACAATGGTGAGTATGAGAAGATAATCATAGTAAGTAATAATCTCACCTCAGTGTTTGCACATGAGAGTGGTAGCCAAACAACTGAGGGGAGACGAGTCCATGTAACAGTACTCGGAGCAAACAGTAAAGTAAGTTAGCTACTTTGGGAGAACAAAAGAAAAGGCTCTCGATGAGAGCAGTAGAAATGTAGCAATATCAGAGGGAATACAAACAACAATTAGAAACTTTCATGGAGTCGGCATAGTGGCATGAGAGTTCCTAAAAGAGGGAGTACCATGTGAGTAGTTGGGCCTGCTCCTTTGTACAAGGTCACACTTGCTATTCCAACACTCCTCCTCAAGCTGACAAGAGCCCAAGCTCTGCAGCAAAATACTTGACTTTAGCAGATGGTAAAGCCTTCATAAGTGTGTCTGTGATCATGTTGTCAGTAGAACAATAAATAAGCCAGATTGATCCCTGTTCAATGATCCAATGAATAAAATGAAAATGAATGTCGATGTGTTTTGTGTGCATGTGATACTGGTGGTCTTTCAAGAGTGTGATGACTAACTGATTGTCTGAGAAGAGTGTGATGGGTGACAGAGTGGTGCTGAAAAGTTGCTCAATGGTGACAAGGCTTTCTTGGCCACATGAGTTGCAGCCATGTATTCACTCTCAGTTGTCGACAACAAGATGATGTCCTGACATTTAGCACTCCATGAAACGGCTTTACCATGAACAATAAATGCATACCCAGAGATAGTGTGCCTATCCTCAGCCATACTTCCATCGACATCAGCATATCCAGCCAAATCAATCTTTGCATGCCCAAATGATAACCAGAAATCCCTCGTGCCCTTCAGATACTGAAAAATCTGCTTTATGGCTTCCCAATGTGCAGGTCTGGGTTTCTTCAAGAAATGGGAGATGGTCTGAACAGCAAATGAAATATCCAGACATGTTCCAAGCAAGGCATGCATCAATGAGCCCATGGCTTTGTGATATGGCATGTCACGCATTTGTGCAAATTTGGTGGTGGTGGCAGGAGACTGGAATGTTGACAGGTGAATGCTCATTTCTATAGGAATAGAGACAGGCTTGAGATCCTAGATATTATAACAATGAAGGATAGAGTCGATATGTGAGCATTGGGAGAGATGCATGGTGTGTTTGTCTCTTTCGCATCTGATCTCAATACCTAACAGCCAGTGGAGCTCACCAAGATCAGTTATCTTGATATGCTTAGCGATTTCAACCTTGAAACACTCAATAAGCATGATTGTGGTTGCTACAATTGTGCAGTCATCAATGTGAACAAGAACAATGATAATCAACCGCCCCTCACATTGAAAAAAATACAGCCTGGTCAATGTCATAGCATGAAAACCCAAGGTGCCGCATCATGATGTCCACAAGCCTCTGATATCAACACCATCACAATTGCTTCAAGCCATACAAGGTTTTATGAAGACAGCAAACTTTTCCCAAAGAGTTTGGAGCATGATAGCCTGGGGGTTGCTGCATGAAGATAATTTCACAGGCGATGAGTTCTCCATTTAGCTATGCACCCTTTATGTCAATCTGATGGAGTTCCATGTCCTCTGCAGCAGCCATAGCAAGAGCAGCTTGAATTGAAGCGAGCTTTGCAATGGGAGCAAAGGTGTTGAAGTAATCAATGCCAGGTACCTGTGAGAATCCCTGGGCAATGAGATGTGCCTTGTAGTATATGACATTTCCAGTTGCATCTTTCTTTGTGTGGAAGACCCATTTTGAGCCTACAATGTTGGCTCTGTCTGATGCATTAGTGAGTTCCCAGGTAGCTGTCTCTTGCAAGAGTGCTAACTCCTCTTGTATAGCCTTCTCCCATAATGGCCAGTCAGGCTGGCACTTCGCCTCAGCCAAAGATCTTGGCTCCAAAGCCTCCACTTCACTAATTTTGGCAGCCATTGCATACTTTTCTTCAAAATCAGCCAGCATCATCCAGTTGGCCAATCCCTCCCCCTCACTCACCAGATTTGGGGCTTCTTCAACAATGGGAGGCAGCTGTATTCATGTGGAAACAGTAGGGTCAGATGGATGTGCTGATGTGGTACCATGGCCTTCAATAAGGTCATGAACACATTGATTAGGCTTTTGGATACACTTTGTGGGGATGGATTCTTCTTCTTCAGGTGGATTGTTATCATCTGAAGGAGTAGGGGTAGGAACATGAGTATTGGGGGCAGCAGGAGTAGCAGCAGGAGTAGCTGCAGATGCAGGAATGGGTGTGGGGGCAACTAGAGAATTTGGTGAGTCAGTTGTCATTTTGGCGGACTCCCAATCCTCCCCCTTGAGACAATCAACTAATGCACATGTTCTGTTATGATAGACATTGCGCTCTGTTGATACAGTCCTCTTATCTGGCCAGTAAACTCAGAATAGTGTTGCCTCAACCGGCTTGAGGCCTTTTAGTATTTTGCAAATAACCTGACAGGGTGCACTCCGATTGCTTAGGTTTGAGAGATGACCCATTGACTCTTAGGGTTGTGGATGTCCACAAATATTTCCAGAATATTATGTAATTTATTGGAATTGAAATTGCCCTTGACTGGTTTTTGCAAGCTGACTGGGCAAAAACCGGTCAAGGACAATTTCAATTCCAATAAATTACATAATATTCTGGAAATATTTGTGGACATCCACAACCCTAAAAGTCGATGGGTCGTCTCTCAAACCTAAGCATTCGGAGCACACCCTGCCAGGTTATTTGCAAAATACTAAAAGGTCTCAAGCCGGTTGAGGCAACACTAACTCAGAATCCTTTGCTCTGCTCATCAACACCCAGCCAACGACCCTCTCTTACCTATCCACCCAACTTGTTTCCACCCTCAACACACACCCAAACCTTATCACCCCATTCCCACACTTGCCACAAATTGGGCTTCTTCCCATCAACAGCCTTTGTTGATGTGCGGTTCAGTAACCAGACAATGTGATGTGCCACCTCACCCCAAAGGGTCTTTGGGAGTCTGCTCACATGCAGTAATGCATGAATCTGCTCGATGATGGTGCAGTTACAATGTTCTGCAACACCATTATGCTGGGGGGTGTCATGTACAGTTAATTTCTGTGTAGTACCCTTTGACTTCAAGTATAGAGTGAATTCCTTGCCTAGGTACTCTTCACCGTGATCTGAGTGTAGGATCTTCATGAAAGCATCCAAATGGGTGTTGCACCATGCCTCATACTCTTTATAGAATGTGAAGGCATCACTCTTGTTCAGCCAAAGGTACAAGTGTGTTAGACAAGTCTTGTCGTCTGTGAACATAATGTAATAACATTTTCCTGCTTTCATCGCAACTGGGGCAGGTCCCCACAAGTCACTGTGGACCTCTCCACCAAATTCTGTGGCATGCTCGAGACTTGGCAACAGGTTTACATGTAGCCTTCGCATACATGCAAGACTCACAAAAGTGTGGTTCACCAGACAGCATGGCTTCCAATCTCATGCCAGTCACAAAACCATTGTCAATGAGCTTTCATGCTGCTTCAGTAGAAATATGTCTCATTCAATGATGGAACTGGTTCAAGGTAAGGACTTCTGTTGCAACATTAGCCATTTCAGGCTCATGTGCAACTTGATACAAGCCATGGCCTGTCTTTGGGATTGCACCAATGCACTCCCCCTCTGGCTCTTGAATCGTTGATGATACTCAATCTTGAAAACTAAACCAAACACCTAAATGAGTTCGTTCGGTATAACATGAGCCAGAGGAAGGATGCGAGGTGGTCAAATGGCTATCACCAACACTGTGGGGAATCAGAGAATGGTGCATACAATGTACAAAGGTGATGTGAATGGTCCGATGTTGCTAAATGAGAGTCCAATGTTATTTTGGGCATGCTATGAAGGTCCAATGAAGTTCAAAGAATTTCGAAGAATTTCGCAAACTGTAGGGAATTGGATAATGGTGTGAATGATGTACGAAGGTGACACAAATGGTCCAATATTATTTTGGGCATGCTACAAAGGTCTGATGAAGTTTGAAGAATTTTGAAGAATCTCACAAACTGTAGGAGATGTTTAGTAACAAAGATAGGGATGAGGATATACTAAAATGATCACAACAATGAGATGCTAAAGACGAGGGTGATGAGGGATGCAACAATCAAGAGATACAACAAATACAAGGAAGTTAGTGATGCTTTCACAAAACTTCGGACTAGAATGAGCGCTAAGTTTAGAGCTGTGCTCCTTAAACTCAAGTGGAATGGGTGAGGGTTACTACTGTGCAATCCTGTTGTTCTCGAGTGACTAGTGCAGACATATATACATTCTACAAGAATATACTAAAAGGTGGAATGAAGGTCATGAGACCAGACATGAGGCTATGAAGACAAATGACAAGGAACCAAAACTAAAGTGAGTATCAGGGGCTGCAACTGAGTTGAAATGGGACTGTCCTGTTGTTGTAGTGCTGTGGAACTGGCTAAATGCATTGTTGCCTCCTAAAATGCTAACATCTCTGCATGTATATGTCCGAAACAGCTGCCAAAAGGTTCTAAAACACATTGCATATTGGTATGAATGATGATGAGAGGAGTCCTATCACGAGGGTGTGGGTCCAATGTAGTTCAAAGAGCTTCAAGGTCCACAAAGCCCCATCTGAAGCTGCGATCAATCTGTGATAAATGCAAAATAACTTTGGAGGTCCAAAATAAACTTTGGAGATACGAAATGATGTTCGGACTATAAACAGGGCTTTGGAATAGCTTGTCAAAGTGCACACCAATGGTCCAAAGTGCATATGCCATGGTTATACTGTGAGGCGGCCCTATCATCATACACTTGCTGTTAGCAAATGTCACTAAAAATCCATTCTCATCGAGACAGCCAACAGATACTAGGGTGTAGCCAACTTCAGGTAAATACATCACCTCTGTAAGTCTCAGTTGGAAGATATCAATGCCATTAGTACATTGACTGTCATCTCGCCCATTCCAACTGCAGTAAAATTGTGTTTATTGGCAGCCCAGAAAGATTTCAGGGAAATCTTGATGAAGTTGTCAACAGCATCGCAATATGGGGTAATGTGCCTCGTGCATCCGGAATCATAGACTTCCACACAATGTGAGCTTTCAGCCTTGTTGCTAGACTCAACATGAGCTGCAATCTCATTCAGATCAACAGCAACTGAGTTTAGGTCAACACTGACAAACAAGCTGCACTTGCTTCCATCAGTTCCAAATAACTCCTTGGTATCCTCTTCACTATCCAAAATATCACTGATTGCAGAAAACCAGTCCCCAACACTGTCTCCTTCAAGCTCAAGATCAAAATCAGTATCAGAATTGGATACTGATTGGAGCTTGGGCATGTCAGAATCAGAATCCCACAGTTCAGCAACAAATGCTGCCTCATCTTCGGAATCAGATTCAATAGCGGTGTTCACAGAGCCACCCTTCTTTGGTGAGTCGTCTTTCTTATCATTAGATTTCACAGGCTTAGAGCACTTGTCCTTGTAGTGACCTTTCTCTCCACAGTTCCAGCAAACACCATTAGGCTTGTGCTGAAAGTGCTTGCCTTGCCCACTTGACATGACAGACATGGCTTCATCTTTGTCATCTCCCTTTGAAGTCTTCATACCTGAGTGCCAAGAATGTGCAGCCACATTGCGCTCAAATTCCTCTGAGATCAAAGTGATGAGCGCATCCGGATCAATGGTCTTCATGGAACTGTACAGCCTCGCACCAGCAAGTAGATTCGATATGAAGTTGGAGAGATGGTGGGGAAGGGAAGTGATGATGGTGGAGCAGTAATCCTTGTCCTTGATCACAACACTGTATGTTGCTAACTCCTCTTTCTTTATATGCAGCCCATCCAAAAATTCTCAGATGTTGCCCTTGTCAGGGCATTTCGACCCCATGAAATGAGAACAGAGGTCAGCCTGTGCAAAGGAGCCCTTCAATGTGTACTCATTTGAGATTAGATCCCATTGGTCCTTCAATGATGGTTTGCCATAGACACAGATCAAAGTAGAGTCAGGAACTCAGTGGGTAAGTAAAGCTTTAGCAGAAAGATCATTCTTGTTTCACTGAGCGAGTACAGTTTCTTTGTCTGCGGTCGGTGGTGAGCTCAGCATAGGCATGGGAACAGAACCATCAAAATGGCCCCACAAGCCCTTCACCCTGATGGCATCCTCAAAGCACATAGAAAATGCAGTCTAATTCAAGCCAGTCGTGAGAAGCTTTGGAACTGAAGAGGAGAGGATGTCAGTGGTGGTCAGGGCAGTGGTAGACATGGGGAACGAAGGATGCAAGAGGTACTAGATGTAAGCACAGGGCCCAATAATCTGTAAAGTTTGTAGCCTCGAAAGATATTAATAATATAACTCAGTGTTTGCACGTGAGAGCAGTAGCCAAACAACTGTAGTATATTCATCTAATAATATAACTACAAGTACAACAGTGAGTATGAGAAGATAAGCATAGTAAGTAATGATCTCACCTCAGTGTTTGCATGCGAGAGCGGTAGCCAAACAACTGAGGAAAGACAAGTCCATGTAACAGTACTTGTAGCAAACAGTAAAGTAAGTTAGCTACTTTGAGAGAACAAAAGAAAAGGCTCTTGATGAGAGTAGTAGAAATGTAGCAATATTAGAGAGAGTCCTTTACACTCTCCCACATATTCCAGCTGGATTCCGGCTGGAATATAAGAGTCTGGGGGAATTCACTGGAATCTGGTAGACTTTTTTATATATGGTATTTTCACTGTAGCAGTTAATTCCGGATAATATTTTGTTGAATTTTATTGCTAGATTCCCTGGAATCTACCTGAACTTGAACAATCTGGAATACCAGGATTCCAGAGACACAATAACCGGACTTGAGTGATGTAAGCAAATAAAATATAATGTACAATTTGAGAGTCAAACCCTCAACTGAGCACTACACAACCATTGTAACAAGACAACTAACCACTGCACCACAGGGTGGTGCAGGTGCTAAGTTTGCATTTTGCCTTGTATGTGAGTTTCAGACCATTCCCCAGCCTCAGAATAAAATGTGCCTTCAATTTGGTGTTGTCAATGTGATACCCTGATCCTGCTGCATGAAGCTCCAAGTTCGCATTTTAGACCTTGGTAACCCACATCAGAAAATTCTCTTCTCCTGGCCTGGCAATCTGCTCCTCAACCAGATTACCCTCCCGAGAGGTAGGCAGAAACTTCTTCTTTATTTTGCTGATGAAATCTTTGAATAGGAGGGCCATGAGTCTGACTTCTTCCACATATATCCAGGCCTGGATGTCATTGCCCTCAAAATTGTAGATGATCTTCCAGATCTGGTCTGCCACATCAATATTATTGTTCAAGAAGAATTGTTAGCATCCAATTTGAAAGGTGTGGAGAACTGAGATGGTCAGTCAACCCACAGATAGCATAGGCACATGTGATGGCAATGATTGGACAACTTCAGCCTTAGTGTATTGATTGTTTGGTGCCATGTCATGGTTGTAATGTAGTTTCATGGTGCCATAGTCAGAGTTGGAGCTGGAGTCATTCATTCAGGGTACAGGGCCAGAATGAATATGTGGCAATGGTCAGGTGAGGATCCATTGGTCAACAATCACTGTGCACCTAGCACAGTAGGGTTTTCAGCCATTTAGATGCTGAAATGTGAATTTCCTAACATAAATGGATGAATTAAGGGTGGATGAATTTGGGATGAATTTTCATCCCATATATTTCAGCCATCCAAAGGATCAAATTCATATGTGTTACCTTGCAAAATTTTCTTAATCTAATGGAATGAAAGTTCATTTTATAAAGGGATGAAA